>VZRR01000406.1:34012-208963 GCA_013398015.1 Oreocharis arfaki
TTTTTTTTTTTTTTTTTTGAGGCAGATAATATATTCTTCCCTACCCTTGGCTCATCCTGTAGTTCTTTGTGGTTCGCTTTAATGTTTTCTAAATACTTTACAACGCACTCTCTACCCTAGCTTGCATTTTTGAGACCTTTTTGTGGCTCAGTCTTCCCTTAGGAATCCTGTGAATTTATCACTGAATGTACTGTCAGAGTAAACAGCTATTGCTAGCATTTAAACAGCTCTTACACACATAGAGTGAAATTCATTCTCATGCTCCAGACAAATACTCTTGAAAAACATCTGTTAAGCATTTTTTAATATTTAAAGTGGCACGTAGGTCTACAGATTGCTAAAGAGGTAGTATTTTATGCCACTTCTGAACTGTTTTTAAAAACAATAAAGAAAATAAAAATAAAAAATCCCCACCCTGTTATGATGGACATTGTTCCACTGTCCTGCATGGAAACAGCAGTGCCATGCAAAGGTACCTGCCAAAAATTGTCTTGTCTTATTTGCCTGAGATGTACCAACAGAGATGAAAGACACAAAACATCCTTCAAAACATCCAAAATTCTTCCAGGATTTGCAATGAAAAAATGGAGTGCACTGTGCAGGGGTTTGTGTTCTCATAGGGTAAATCCATAACACAGGCACATCTGGGTGCTATGAACATCCCACAGTCTCTTCATGTGATACTTAATTCTTCTTTTCTTAGTGGTTGGTTTTGACTCAAGGATCTGGTGCCTGCTTGTGTGCATTTCCAACTGCAATCCTGCTCTGGTGGTGACCCTGGCATCCTCAGTGAAGTGTTTGCAAATTCAAAGGAAAGACATTAAAAGGATGCAGCCACCAAGAAAGACTAGCATCTCCTTGAAAGACACAGACATACAGACCTTTAAGAAGAAAAAGAGAGGATGTGCAGATGATCTCCAACAAAGTGTGAATTATTTCAAAACAGTAATAGGAACACTAATATAATTTCCTAACACAACTGTTTTGTCAAATAGAAAAAGTGATAAGTGCAGTTTAACAATTAGCTGGTCATTTGCTAAACTTTAGAAATGATGATTTTAATTTCCAAGTTCAGCAATAGGTTTTATGGATGTGGGGCTATTTTTCATAATGTTGCCTTTTCAATAACTTTCAGAAAACTGAACATTTTATAGGTGTCATAAATGTCAATAACACATAGGTACCATATGTATTTATGGTAATTTGTAATTATTGTTTTTATATATATATATATTATAAAGAGGTTAGACTATTGGAGCAAACTGGACAAGGTATTATATAAATTTCCAGTGACTAAGAATAATTCTCAACAGACAAGAAGGGAAGTATTAAATGTTAAATGTAAAAAGTTGGCAGATAACAACTGGTTTACATATTATACGTACAAGTAAAATATCTCAGCATTACAGAGAAATCTCAAAATTTTATTCTACAGGGTGTTTGAAGGAGAATGGAGGTCTGCATTCTCAAATGAAGTGTCACATTCAAAATGATACGACAGTATCATAATACGCCCCAAGGAAATGCCCTGTAATGTCATTCCATCCTGCAATGGGCAGCCATATGCCTCTCTGTAGGCTAGTCAATGACTTGTTACAGCTCCAAAGAAATTAACATGAGTTCTTTGCCTTCCGTTTTAATAAAGTCATCTGAAGAATTACAAATAGGAATTAAAAAGAAGAAATAAATGATATTTATGAAATTGGAACAAAAGCGTATTTTCTTATTACTGACAGCAACAAAAGGTCTAAAAATAAAATTAACCCAGCAAGCATCAGTATTATAAATTTTCATGGAGAATTCTAATACAACCTATAAATGCATTACAAAAAGCTTTGTGAAAAACAAATCATCTATAAGCATTGACACTGTAACAGATGTAATTTTACTGCAGTTGGGCCAGCACTGAAACACCACGACAGATACACTTGGCCCCTATATGTACATCGAGTGAATAAACAATGAAAATGCAAAATACAGCAGAGAAAAATCAGCACAGTTGATTTTAGAAGTCACCACAGAGGACTTTTCTAAAGCAATCAGAATTACATTTCAAAGTAGCATTATTTTGTCAAGGATTTATGAGAGTACACATGGGCAACAGTCAGAAAAGATTTGTCATGTCTTGAATTGTTTTGGCTTTATATCTGATTTCCATTTCAAAAGGAGTTGCAAATATATAGACACGGAATATAGCAAGAATTTTTAAATAAAGCAGATTTTGTAATCAATCTTTGACTAAAATTTAGGTATCTTTTCAAGAGAATTTATAATAGTTCTTTCACTACAACGTAATTTTCTGCTGTCATGTAAGTAAATTTTTAAGTATGAATAACACTGTATGAAAGATTTATTCTAAATCATCTATTTGGTATATGGAACTTTACTGTAAACACAGTTAGTGTGTCTGTTTTGAAGCCTGAGGTTATAGCTTTCATTCCAAAACCCTCTCCATAAAGAAAAGATAGTGAATCAGTAAGCCTTGTCGTTTCAGGGGAATTTGCATTCTGAGGGTTTTATGTTCCCAGCTATGGTTTTGCATTACTAAATGACAATGAATGTCAATCACCATAGAGAAAAATCTCTGCTTACCTGAAATTTCTCTTACTTTGAAGTAATAAAGTCCAGAGAGCTATTATTCTAGGAGGTTTCAGCCAGTGTAGCACAGAGGCAGAAAAGACCTATCAGCCACAAGTAGGGAGGGCATATTTTGGGACCCATTTCCAGGCACATGACTTCTAGAGCCAAAATATTTCTAGTTTTGATGCAAAATAGCTTGAGAGGAGAAAGTTACAGTAACTTCTAATGAAGCATAGGGGAAATTAAACTGTGCAATAGCATACTAAAATCTTTCTTAGCTTAGTGCCAACCTCTATTCATCTCCAAAGCAGGTTGAATTTGTGGACCTAATTACTCAAGAAAGTCAACTTCATGTACCTCTATTTTATTTGTTTTCAGACTGGAGTCCACAGATCTGTGACAATAGAACCTCCATCACAGTGTACAGGTGGGTTACCTAGGGCATAATTCTAACTCTTTGTTCTCCTAATTTTAGCAAGAAAAGCCTATGTTTCTGCCAAGTGCTTCTTACATGTGGGTAATTTAGAATTTCTGTTCTCTGCTAAGCAGAAAGATTTCTGTTTTGGGATCTTTGAACATTTAACAGCCCATAGGTAAATTTCAGGATTGTCACTATCACCCTGTGTATTCAGATTTCAAAATTTTGCAAACTCCCCTAGAACAAGGTCTTCACTCAAAGGTCAAGCAGTGTTTTAAATGACTAAGTTGGCTTGCATCAGACATACAGACAGTTCCTAGGCATACTTTTAAAATTTTATTCTTGTCTGAAAGAGGTTTACATTTTTGACAGTTACTCTTTTAATATTTGATTTTTAAACTCTATCTGAGCTGCTAGCCCTCCTGTCCTGCAGGGAAATACCATAAAGGCACATCTGGAAGGATTAAAATATATTTTTTTCCTCATGTCTTTTTAATTAATTTTACATCCCTTATATATAAATGAGTAGAACTAGGTCCTGAGGATTATCTCCCTAAGGCCCTCCATGAGTATGAACAAAAAAACATCGAAATTTTATTATTTATTTGTTTACATTTTTGTGATATCCTCTAGATGGAGGGAACTTAAGCAGACAGGTTTTAGAGCATGCGGCTGGCTCTCTAATTTTTCCCAAGCCTGAACCTTTTTGCTTCCTTTCTTCCAATTTAACGCTTTTGAGAGGCTCTCTCAAAGGAGGAAGGGGCTTCATAAAAGCTCTTATGCTTGCTGCTTTATGGGATCTATGTGGATCAGATATTTCAATGTTTGTGTTTTTTAGCTGTCAACATAGAATGCAAATTGAATTTCTGAAAGCTTTGGTAGGTGGCAGCAGGGAAGGGATGTTTCTTTCATAAATCTTTTGAGAACAACTGATGCCGGATTTCTTCATTCTCCATTCTTTGTCTTCTGTCAGGGATCTTCTGGGAAGCAGAAAGTTAGAGAGAATAAACTTTGTGGTCTGATCCTGTGGGCAGCAGAATCAAGGAGGTTCATTCATTTCTCGCACTGTTTAATGAGATTTGCATTTATCCGACGGTTTCAATCTCCATTGCTTCTTCAAAGAAAAAAGCAAGAAGGCCCTCTGAAACGGAAAATTTTTCTTCACTCTGCCTAAGCTCAGAGACTTGAAAATACAACTTTAAAAAATGGGAGAGTTTCTTATGTTTATCCCCCTTATTAGCAGTGGAACCATATACATAGGCAAATCTCTGCAGGATTTTAAACTCCGATATTACTTTAATTTTTTTTATCCATTCACATTTCCCATAGATGACTGACACCAAACAGCATTGGAACCAGGAAAAGAAAGAGAATAAATAAGTACAGGAGAGAAACTGTCAAATTTTAGGTTATGGAAGATACATAGACTTAAGAAGGAAATGAAAGTGGCTCAGTTGAGTCTCTCCCCTCTGCAATTCACAATCACTTTATTCCTGCCAGCAGAGTAGAGCAGAAAGGAATATTGAAGGCATAAAGAGAATCAGAAAATCTGATATAGCAGAAGCAGAGAAGTTAAAAGAATCACAGTATATTGATGATGATAGCAGTAAAGATTAAAGTCTGTCTGGTTACATTTGTAACTTTCCTATAACTGACAGCAACAGAAACAGGAATAAAATACATAGTCACCAGCATAGTATTCCTAGAGTTAGTAAAAAATTGTATGGACAGGATTGCACCCAGACCATGAATACAGGTGATTTAAAGAATTCTAAAAAGCATTAGAAGTGTACACCAGCAGATATCCTGTATGGCACTTGTCCAAAACATCTGGTTTTTTGTAGAATCAGATATGGCCATTACGTTATTGATGAGCACTCGCTAACACAGCAGAAACAAATATCAGCTGCTGCTATTACTTTAACCTCTAAAAATACATGGTTCAGACTAAAAAAATAGCACCAGCTCTCTTGTGCTTAGTAATTTAAAACATTGCTTGACCTTTAAGTGAAAACCTTCTTCTAAGGGGAGCTGGGAAAATTTTGAAATCTGAATACACAGGGCAATGGTGACAATTCTGAAATTTACCTATGGGCTGTGTAAATGTTCAAAGGTCTCAAAACAAAAGTCTACGTCTGTTTGGAAGACAATGCCAATTCTTCCATATAGAGATTGCAGAAGAAAAGAAAGGTCTCTTGCGTTTATACACTGCTATATTTGTAGTAAGGTTTTCCAACACATTTTTTTTTGAAAAATCTCTTTGTAAAGATGTCTGCACCAGGCTATTGCTACAGTTACGCTGAGATAGCTGAGCTTATGTCCACCACATGGCTACTGAGCTGATTGACAGCACAAACGACTAACAATGACCTTTACTGGGAACTTACTCCTGTAGAGCTTACAAAACCCCCCTCTGCTCTTCTCACTTCTTTGCTGTCTCCTTTCTCCACCCCAAATCACTATCAGCAAAACCCTGTGCCAAGAGCATTAGAACTAGATGATCTTTAAAAGTACCTCTCAACAGAAAATCATTCTATGATTCTATAAACAGAAGATGGTCAGAGATTCAAAGATTTCTGACCAGACGGGCAGGCCCCAAGGAGGAATCATGCATGACATTATTGACTAACTCAGTCTTCCAGAAGAACCAAGCATCAGTGCTAATTTTGTTGGAGATTTTAGCATATGTATTAGAGAGGTCTAGAGAATACACTGGTTGGAAAGCTGTCCAATTTTATTGGGAGTTATGAAGGTGTCATTAATTGCTCTGAGACAACCAGTTGATAGCTCTTCAAGCATGCATGGGTTAAAGGAAAAACTTGCTGTTAAAAGGGTAGTATAAATAATTCTTTTTTTCCCACACTGTTCAAATGCAATCAGAGATTGTCTTCTACAATTATGGTGTTGGTCTTCAATTGTATCTGTAGAAATCCAGATTTCTCATGGTTTAGTAAGTTGTGTGTTTGCCAATAATACCGATACTCATGAAGAGTAATAACCCAAAACATCACAAGACATGTTTTTTCATTTCCTCTGGACTGTTCCTGAAAGTCAGGTTTTAGATGCTTCTGAACTTGCTTTATGAACTTGCTGTGGCAATAAAGGTCCAAGTTTGAAAAGATAAAATAGAAAAAAATAGTTTGAAGTAAATAAATCGTAAAACTTTCCCTTTCAGGATATGAATTGTAGCAGGTAGGCCTGTCATCATGTAAGGAGCTGTTCATAAAAACTTGAGGTCAATTTTTCTGTGGAAAATATTCCGAAGAATATAACAGTTTCCATCTAGAAGAAAAAAGGTGTCCTTTTGTATCATATTGCTCAGCTTTACACCCACAGTTCACCTGTTTTTACTGGGTTTTTAAAATAATTTTCTTTAAAAATACTGCTGTATTAGAAGATATATTTTAATCAAAGTGAAAAAAAAATTCAAGAACGTATCTTGGGAAGGTTTTTTACTGAAATGGCTTCTTAAATACAGATATAATCAGAATGAAAAGCACCCTAGAATTCCCAGTAGTGTAACTATATCTGGCATTCACATAATATGTGAGAGATACATGTTCATGCCCCTGTTCTTTTAAATTTTCAGATCAATCTTTACTAAGTATAAAAGAAAGACTGATTCTAGAAGTCTAGAGAGTGTTGCCTTGTGCTGTAAAAAATCATTGGTTAAAGGCCCTGCTCCAATTTGTATTTTGTTATCTATAGAGGTGAAAGAGGCAATGGGAACATCTAGAGTCCTTAAGAGTCCACTTATAAGCTATTCTGGTTTTTAGGAAGCTCCTCTGTGGTTGGGAAGATTGAGGTTTGACTCTGGAAAAGCATAAACTGAATTTAAGCAACAAATACTCAATACACATTTTAAACACTAAGTTACTGAATATTTCCATGGAGGACTTCCAGCTTGGTTTTCACCTTAGATCGCTTTTCACAGACAAAGTCAGGTACCTCATTTCATCATCTTAATACTAAAATGTCTAAGAAGTGATTATATCCATTCTTCCCCAAATGAGGACCTCTAAAACCATTTACTATACCCAAATACATACTTGATGAAAAGATTAAAACAATGTCTCAAACAATTACTGTTCATGTTAACACAAAAATCTGTGGTGCAAGATTTTATAGGGGATGGTAAAGTATATTAAACCCACACCCAGTGAGTACAACTGTGTTTACCCAAACTTTGCCTTCCTTTAGGAGAAGCGGCTTCCACCTCGTGGGATTGATGTGTATATGCTGTGCATCTATAAACCCCTTCAGAGATTTCCAAATGCAGAAATTTTTTTCTGCCTGTAGCTGGGTTATGGCACTACTGGGCTATGGCTATGGCTGCTGGGTTATGGCACCACTCTAGAAGAGTCTAATTCATGCCAATGTGTTTCTGACTCTCATAGGCTCATAAGGTTCTCTGCACAGCAAAGAGCAATCTCCAGCCACCAAGGGCTAGAAGGTTTTCATACCCATAAAGATAAACTGAAGAAATTTGAAACATGCTGTCTTCAAGGAACATTTTGAAAACTCTAGTTAGGTACTAATGGTATTTTATTTTAGCAACATAGATAAATGAAAATATAATGTAAATAAGCAAATATTTATCTGACATAAAGAACACTACCAACTATATCTTTCTAAATTTCCATCTTATATACATACATAAGTGATATAAATATACTGTTTTGTGAGATGATGACAGTGTAAGAGCACGTACATTATAGCATCTAACTACTAACCGCATATAACCATTAAAGCACCCTGTAGTAACTGCAAAAATCTACAGTTTATGAAGAGTTTTTTGCAATTCTTCTTTTTCAGCCCACTCTATACAACAGTATTTTGCTTGACGTCTCAGATAATGCTTATTTCCCAATTAAACTCAATTTATTATTACATATGACCACAAAAGGTTGTATTCACATCACAGTTGCACTTGTCTCTAATGTTTTTTAGTCAACCAACCTCAAAACAAACTAACAGAAAAAACCCCACTAAAACAAAGAGTAGTTATGCATATTTTTGAGCACAAATTTTTCACTGTTCTAGGAAAAAGGAAAAGAAGCAATTTACTTCCCCTATCTTCCAAAATCAGAACCTTATGACTCGTTCATCTCTGTAGAATAAAGTCAAACAAATAGTACTGGAGTCATTGCAGACTATTTTATCTGTCATAAGTAGGCAAACTACTCAGAAAATTTTCTGAGAGTCTTATTTCATAGCAGCCCTGTTTCCCTTGTACAATTATGAGAGCTTGATGTCACACACAGAATTAACAAAAATTACATTTCTTTTGCTGGATGCCTAAGAGTTCTGAAGTTTTAGTATGTCATTTGCTTGATAAAATATTAGATGTCATGATACTACTATTGAAACAATGAAATACATCCAGCTTTTTCAAATAGGTTCCAATTTCTGTTCCAAAGGACAGAAATTGACCTTTCACTAGCAAGCGGTAATCCCATTGTGTAAACTGAAAATAGGCTTTATAATTAGAAGGCCAAGTAATAGTGTTTGCTGATGCAAATGCAAATCCTTTCTAAAGTCAGTGAAACAAAGCCCGGTTGTCCCTGAACAATCTTTGATACAGCTCTTTCGGTGAGTCCACCCTCTGTTATTCAAAAGGACACCAGCCTTCACTCAGCTTACTGCTTTACGATCTTGTAGCATCTGTGTATCTGTTGCACAGACCCAGCCACACGGTCGTTCTCTGCCCCACCAGGGATCTTCCTACACTAAAATGGTCCTTCCACTCTCAGATGAATTAGCATTATAACTGATTTCTCCCACTAACTCTAATCTTACACTGGGCACTCCACAGTTGCTCCAGAATAAAATTTTGTGATGTGCTTCATTTTAAAGAAACACTCATATTTAAAATTAAGAGAAAAGAATATCATAGGCAGATGGCTTATTATTTTATAGGTACAAATCATAAGGCGCTGCATTAAATAAGAAATGGATGATGGGGTGAATCTTTCAAGAGTATGTGTAGAGAGTAATCCATTGCACTCAATAACATTTATTTACACTTAGGGAGAATATATTTCTTCTAGCTTTTCTGACTTTCAATCACATCTTTTTGTAAATTTTTTCTCTGTTTTAGAAGTATAATTGACAAGGGAGAACTACAGAGATGCAGCTGTTTTCAGCTATAAGGGAGGAAATCTGTGTGGCCAAAGCCCAGTTGGAGCCGAAGCTGGCCAGTACTGTGGGGGACCGCCCAATCGCTCTGAGAAGGGAGTGATTCCAACTGCTTCCAACAGTAACAGTCTTCATGTTCATACGCTATCACAACACAAACTGAGAAGAAGACAAATGCAGTGAACAGTCTAAACACTTGTTCATCTGTACCAGCTCTTCTGGACACACTGAAATGTGAATTTCCATGTTATAATTCTTACTGAAAGAGGAAGTGAAGGAGATAATATAAACCCCTGCTCTGTGTGCCAGCTCATAATACAAAGCAGTTGTCCATTGGTGGGTTTATGTCATGCTTGATTTTCAGGTCACGGCTTCAGGTCTGTCTCCATGTTACAAATGTTTTATCTTTTATAACAATTTCCTTCCTATAAGAATATTCCATAATATTTCTGAAAAACACAATGAAAAATCCTGTTTTGAAAGTGCTGGAAGGCAATTGTCTCTAAAGCAGAGTGTGATGACAGATGAGCAGCATGAGCCAGGACTAATGTCAAAATGTTAGGGCAGGAAGAAAAAGATGTGTTGGTTCTTTGTCTGAGTATAATCTTCTGTATTGGAAGCATCACACAGAGATGGGCAGCCTCACAGAGAGGTTTTATCAGCCCTGAAAGGATATTCCTCATGTAAATTTGACAAAAGACTGGCACTTCAGAGTAGAACATTTCCATAAAATAAAATATTTCATTACTATTTTCAGAGCACTGATTATGTCAAAAAGCATATTTTGGATAGGCAGGCAAGTAAAAGGATATGAAAGTTTAAAATGTGATGATTTAAAAATTATTACAGCTGTTCATCTGGTTTCCTCATTGACAGTTTAAAATTGATCAGTGGTTATTTTAAAAAGAAAAATTATTCTGCTACTAATCTATCAAGAAAATGTTTTCAGCACCTGTATTTTACTTGTAAGCCTTCTTTATGTGAAAATGTTTTTATAAATTTTGCAGTTAATAAAATGAAAAAGGGGGAACAGTTTTAAACTGAAAATTACCCATTAGGAAGAAATTCTTTACTGTGAGGATGGTGAGACACTGGAACAGGTTGCCCAGAGAAGTTGTGGATGTCTCATCTCTGGAAATGTTGGAGGTCTGGTTGGATGGGGCTCTGATCAAACTGGTCCACCAGAAGGTGTCCAGGTAGAAGAGTTGGAATTCAAAGGCCTTTAAGGTCCCTTGCAACCCAAACCGTTCTATGTTTCTATGAAATTGCATGCAAGCAGACTGGATATTCAACACTGCAGAGCTATGTGTCTCTTTCAAGTTAAATTCTGATTTTTCATGCAGGCAAAGTTCCAAAATATAATTTACTTCAAAGACGGATATGTTATTCTTTAATAATTCCTCTAGACTAGTGGTTTTTTTACTGTTACTAGCCTGTGTTCAAAACCCTAACTGTATGTTTTAACTAAGAATCTATAAAATAAACCTTATATAAGTGGGAAGTATTTCATTAATTTGTAGGTTCTTCATGGGCCAGTACTCCTGCACTAGGCTTGCAAGGAATTTCCAGCAGGTAGAATAGAGAAAGTTAGATTGGTCTTCATGAAACCCAACTGCACTTGATGCCGTATCTAATATCTAATATTATCGGTAGGCATAGAAATTTATCCTAGATCATTGCTAAGCTTAATTTAGTGAAAGCAGTTGAAGATGGAATGTCATTCCAGATAGCAGATATAGGACATGACCAGCAGAAGAAACAAAACTTGAGCTGCTCAGTGCAAGGGTCAAAGAAAAAATGTTTGAGATATTTTTTTCTGAACTCTGGTGTGCTTTAAATAGTCATACTGTATGCTGTCTAATTCACATAATTAGAAAGAGATGATGTTTTCACTCTTCAAACTTCTATTTTTAAAAATTATATCTTATTTTAGTATATTGTGTTTAAAACAGATTTTACAAACTTTGAACTTTTTCCCTACAAATTTGCTCTGAAGTAATTATGAGCAATTATTTTATAATAAGATTTCACTAAAAAATTTCACTGTCATAAACCCCTTGTTACTAAAGGAAGGAGTGGCATACTGCACACCACTTGTAGTTAGTGCTCAGCAAAGGGTTTGAGCAACGCAATTTCTCTTTTTGTCTTGGAATACCTCTGCAAACAAATATTGTTTTCCTTATGTTTATTTTTCAAGTTTTTTATCCTTCAGATATGACTAAGAGATGAAATTTTTTCATGTTTGATCTTGGAGGTGGGAAAGTTACATGAGATCATTCATCTGGGCCTGATCACATGCATACACATTTATTTTCCCTGGCTAGGTTCAGAAATCGATGATTTCAGAAGTTTGACAGTGCTGCATAGAGCTAGAATTCTGCTTTCTGGACTATTCAGCACTGCAGCATTTTGAATGTTCTCAGGGCCCAGTTTGCAGGTTAGTAACAGTCAGACACTCAACTATTCACCAGACAGGCACAGCAAAACATAGTTTTACTGCAGCTTGTGAATCACCACCTTTTGGAGATCACACTAAGGTTTCAAAACACAAAGTTTTTTTTAATTAAGAACATATTAATAATAAGCCAATGAAAAAACAGAAATTGACATGATTCCTTCCCATGTAGTGAGAAAGAATTATCTGACAAAGCTCATGACAAAAGTACAGAGGCAAAAACAAGCAGTGTTTTACTTCAGATCCCTTTTTTTTTTCTGTTAGTACATGTTTGCAGCCCTTATTGAACTTCTGCCTGGACATCTACTGTGATAGAACTTGGAGGAATTCATTGGTCTCTGAGACTTCTCTTTCTCTGTCCGGTGTGGCAGAAACCATTCACTTGGTCAATGTGCTATCATGGAAAGAGATAAAATGATGATAATATAAATAATAAACCCAGAAATATTGGCCAAATTATTTCTTTGCTTTGTTCCTTTGAGGGCTGTGCCTTAAATCTCCACACCATTTTGCTTCCAGCAGGAGCACACTGCAGTTTCTCAACACCTAACCCAAAAATAGGTAACTATACTTCTTAAAAAGTGGAAAAAAATACTGATAATGAATTTGCTAAACATGGTTTAAAAAATTTTTTTAAAATTTGCTTTAAGGGGACTTTTTCCTGTGCTTGCATTACTTCAAGTTTTCTGTATTGCTTTGTCATGACATGTGACATGATATGAGGCGAGTGAAAATCTTAACATTAGACAAACTGAATGATCCAAACACAAAGGAATTTGCATAAGTATATAATGTTTTCAACATTGAGAGGAAAGAGATAAAATGCAAAATTGCATATTCTTGTGAAAGTCATATGCTCAGCAATAAAACACAGTATTTCAGGCCTCTTTATTAAACTGCCTACTATAAATTACAAAAATAAGACAAAATAAAGATCAGAGAGGTGCCTCAAGAGATGTTATCATCTAATTGTATGCCTGGTGTATTTGCATTACCTTCCACTTAGATAATACATGAACTACAGCACAACACTCTTTTTAGGTAAAATGAGAAATTTACAATAAAAGTTTTAATCTTATGGCTATTTAAATAAAATAATGCAAGCAAAATGCCTGTCTTGCCTTTCCATTCCCTTTATATGGGAAGTGCTCCACTCTGTAAAATTATGTAAGAATTACAACAAATTTTCAGCATAAATTTCCAGATTTCAGCTCTCTAATAGTTCTCTTGAAGAAGTGGCCCATGTATCTAACATAGTGACCTCCATTCTTTTTTTTGCTTTTTTTCTTTTTTTTTTCCCCTTTGGGAAAGCTAATTCCAACTATATTTACTAAAACATGATCCTTGTCTTGGAAGGAAGTTACTGTACAATGGAAGGTTCATATCTCAAGGTAAGAAGGAGTGGGAAGGAGCGCAGAAAGGAATTCTTTTCTAATGTTACAAAGCTTGAACTTCAGAAAATGAGGCTTAAAGATACAGCAGTAGGAGTAAAGATAACTTATAATATAACTAACTCATGATACCCTATGGAAGTGAGTGAAAAAGAAATACACCTCCCTTTCAAAAGGATTAAGTGTTCCTTGTGTGGCACATCTGAATGAAGGCATCTTGCAGACGTCAAAAGAACTTCAGACTGAAGAGAAAGAAGACATCAGTAGCACAGATGTCTCACCTTAGAAAACATGAAAATGTCCCTACTGGTACTCACAAGCTGAAAAGCAGACCTCAGGATTATGTGACTGTTTAGGCTCCACATTTTATGCAGTAGAGAAGTAATAACATCTAGTAATAACTCCTAGTTAATTACACGTTCTTTCCTGCGTGGGGAAGAGGTCAAATGAAGAGTGTAAGAAAAATTATTTTCTCAAGACTGCTTAAAGCAGATAGTTCAAGGAATCCAGGATGACACTTCGGTATTCATTTAGATAATAAGATAAGGTTTTGCTTAGTTCAAGTATTACATATTGAATCATGTCACATTCTAAAAAGCAAAAGGTTTTTTTTCAGACACCACAACAGTGATTACCATTATATTTGCACTGAAAAGTTTGAGCAGTTTTTGTATTATGAATTACACAAAAAGTGCATCTGAGGCTGTGTAGATGCATTTATAAAATAGCTGTTGTCTCCTATTATTTTACTATGATTGAAACCTAAAGATCCATGACCATTTTAAGGAATTCAGTGCTTTGTAAGAAGCTTATTCATTACTTTTATTTGTGAATTATGCAGTATATAGAGAAAAACTGGTTTCTAAAAGTCTAGAACATTTCATTAAATCTCTAACTGTGTAGAATAAGTGTGTTTGCTGTGTGATTCAGTGATGAATACTGCAAAAGTTTTGGAGGAATGCAGTTCAGAAAGTGTATTTTTGGAGACACACGTGACCTTCGAAAGATCTCTCTGTGAGTAACCAATCTGGAATTTAAGTTCTAACAAAAAAATTGGAGAAAATAAGTGAAAATGTCATTAAAATTTGCTCGAGAATTTAAAATTTGCTCGTACAGCAAACGAGACCCAACTCTACTACTTCATGCATTTTTTCAGGTACTACCAATTGCACAACAAAAGTAGAAATTTTGTACTCTAGAGGAAGCAGCTACATATCTAAGGCATGTAACTTTTTGTTTGAAATGCATTTACTTTTTCAAAAGTAGACTTGCCATGAGAAAGTCTTTCTTAACCGGCTAACATCATCCTAATTATTAAAAATGTTACACTGACTACAACTTTAATTAAATATTTATTGAGATTCTTATTACCAGTACTTATGTGCATCAATAAAATACTATCTAAAATTTTATTCCATCAACAAATATTCTATATTGAATTAATTTTAAATGTGGGTATACTAGGTGCTGATTCTTTTGAAATTACCCTTATAGCTGGCCTTCAATTTTTCAGTGCAAGTTTTTATTGAATAATGAAGTATTTTATTGAATAATTCAAGTATATAATTCGTATTAAATTAGCATCACTATGTACTGCACTTTCTTAATGTTATGCTTGAAGTAACATTGCTGGTTTACAAAGACAAAGTAACCTGAACTGCTGAATGAAAAAGAAGATGTTAAACTCCAAATATTTTGCTTTCTTACCTAAGCATGCATTTCTTTTTCCTCAAAGTCCAGACATTTGGCAAGATGGATAAACCTTACTTGACTAATCTTAGAGATGAAGCAGCATAAATGGTCTTCAAAATATTCATGCACTTCTTGATATTCAATTATTTCAAAATCCAAGGACCTTAAGGAGACCAGAGGTCATTGCTAGTGACAAATATCCATACTTTTAGTAACTTCTGATTTAAGAGCTTGAGAAAGGAGCAAAACCAACACAACAACAAAGGAAAAAAATAACTCAGCTCCATCAGTAAGAAACAAGAATTGTTTCAAAATTTCTAAGATTAGTCACACCACATTGAAGTCTTCTGCTTTAGTTTTCCATTTCTGGGGGAAAAGATGCCAGCTCAGTATTACTATACTATTTTTATATGGATAAGAAGCAGAATGAAAGACTGCAAACTCACTTACTGGAGGAATTTAAAAAGGAAAGTGCAATAAGCTTCAGAGTAGTATTGAAATTTCTTAAAAATTACCCACGACTATTACAAACATTGTCCTAGCTTTTCCTTTTAGAAATTTTAATGCTTTTTTTTCAATTTTCAGCACCAATGGTTTTTGTAAAAAAGTGTTTATTTGCACTCTAAGATCAGCACCGAATATTTAAATAATGAGTAGCTTTTATGGCTAATTCCAGAGACAGAAAAATCCATTAGTCTCTCTCTGCTTCAGCTTCATCATTTATAATATTGGGATAATCTTGAAATTTTTAACAAGAAAATGTGTTAAACTCCATCAGTCTCCAAGGAAAAACAAATAAATATGCCTTCCATACTGAGAATAAATTTATGCTTAATCTTCATAACAAATATCACAAACAGGCCACTCTAGTGTGTTTTGGGCTCTGATGAGACCAGTTTAAATTCTGAGTGAAGCACAGTCTCTTAATTTCAACCATAAACCCAGCAGTTTTTAAATACCTATTTTTCCATTTTTGGCTTCTCAAATCTTTATATTAAACTGACAGACCACACTAAATGAGGTTGCTAAGGCTGCCATTTATAACACAGGTGGGAGCTTTTCAATGTTGTTTTTGACCCACTGTGTATACTCCCTAGATATCAAAAAGTTGCAGTGGGCTTTGTAGGAGTACACTTACTTGCACTGCATCAGCTTAAAAACCTGATTAGCAAAATTATTATAAGCACTAGAATAATTTATGGCCTATGGGAAAAGTCTGGCCTCATCCCACAGTGGGATGTTTTCCCCTCTCGAAGAAACGGTAGAACTCTGGTGCATTAAAGTATAGTGCTGCTCAGCCATCTGTCCCTGTGGTGCTGAGTTTTGGGGCCCAAACAAGAAAATTAAAATTAAAATCTTGAGAGTTCAGAGGATAATGATTTACACCCTTAGACTTTCTGAAGCAGGTGTGCAGCCTGCTGTTGAAGTTAATTACTAACCATTATCAGTGAAGCTGGCATATTGCCACTTTTCTAAAAGTAATTTTTTCTTCCAGTGTAGACTGAAAATACTCTTCACTTCAGTCTTCCCCCCATTTATGGAAGTATGTCCCAGATTTCACCTTCAAATTAATCACCTTCAAATAACAATAAACTGTATTACCAGTTAATAAAGCCTTAAAAATACACCAAACAGGGCAGAACCCCCAGTATCCTACAGCTTAATTCATATACTTTCATTAGTAACTATGAACTGAATAGGTAACTAAAATATTTAATTCAGGTACTATTATTTGTGAAGTGCATTAATAATTTTCATTACATATTTATAAATGAAATGATAGCAATAGTATTCTGAACTCAAACTATAGACTTATTCAGTCTTTTATTGCAGGTTCTGTTACTGTGACAGTGTAACCAGTTGGCACACAACAGTTTGAACAGAAATATGATGTTTCCAAATCAGAAATGTGTTATCATACAATGCACAGTGGATTTCTTATGGCATAATGGCAGATCTGGTTCTGGCAAATCTGGTCTCACTTATATGAATACCAGAGAAATGTACAAAATTCTCAAATTTCACCCTACAAAAACTTTTGAGAGGAAAGAAGAAAAAAGTCACTGAAGCATAGTTATGACATAAGGCTTTTTTACAGTTGTGGTTAGAATGTAAATGGTTAAAATTTGATGATCAACTGAAAAAATCTAATAGGTAATTACCTATTTCCATTTAAAACCAATTAAAGAACTTTTCTGCATCATGATTTTCTTTGTTCAACATTCTACCCTTGAAAGCATCTTTAGATCTCTGTTTACTTTTTGATGGGACTGCAAATGCTACCTGCAATGTGGAAATTTATAGATAAGTGTTGAATTTTTAAAATTACAGTTCATGATAAACAGCAAATACCCTGCAATATATTAATATTAAAAATAATTGAACTGACAACACATCGCTCCTATAGCATAAAGGTAATAGGATGGGATCCACACAGTTGAGTGCAGGTGCCTACATCAAGCAAATCACTCAGAGACATTTTATAGACAGTGAAGGAAAATAAAAGCATCTGAGCTGAAGAGCAAAATTAATCTCCATCTGAAGTGGACGAATCCTATTCTTAAAGTTCTTTTTGTTCCCAGATTATGAGTAAGACTATTTCAGAAGTGGAAACCTAAAGATGGGTAAAATAAATTCCGCATAATATATCTAGTTCTAAAATCAGAAGCAAAAGACAACGGGGTTTTTTGTGGTTTTGGTTTGGTTTGGGTTTTGTTTGTTTGTTTGTTTTTGTTGTTGTTGGGTTGTTCGTTTTTTTGGGTTTTTTTTACATATATTGTGTATCTAAGACTGTCTCTATCACATGATTTTTAGAAATATTTTGAGTTTTTAATTCCTTATAAAGTAGCAAAATTACCTCTAATTTAATAAAGGAATTCTGACAGGGATGTTTATGAGGTTCTGGTTATATGCTTTTAACCATGATGACAAAAGTAAGCCAGTTCAGATGTTGCCTCTCCATCAAATTCAGAAACACTTTTTTAGTATCTATTGGACCAGACCATTTTAGAGAAAAATATATTCTCACTTTTTTGATATTTCCAGAGAATATAGCATTAGGATATTGATAAAAACCATGAAGAACTGTTATAATGTCTATAATAACAGAAAAAATTCAAAAATAACGTTGGGATAACATATTAAAATACTTTTGGTGACCTTTGTCTTCTTTTTAAAAGCAAAAGTAGAACATAGTGTGTAATGCGAATTTTATTAAAGTCAATGGAACAGCAATACTAATACACACTACATCATTTTGACAGGTCCTGAAAGACCAAGAAAAATCTAAACAGAAAAATATTTAGAGATGGTCTGTGGGGATTCAGAAGTGTCTGTAGCATTACTCTTTGAAAATATAGTTCCTTGAAGCACACAGCAGACCTCATTTGCTCATCAGTACCAAATATATAAGCCATGTTACCTCATACTACTCTGCTTAATGTATACTTAATATACACAAACCCTAAATAACTTACTTAATATTCAGAGTAAAGTGCAGAGTCTGAGGTTATGTGGGACTTGAGAACTTCATTAAGGTCATTCAATCAAGGACCTTTGAAGGGGATAATTTGTAAAGGCGTAAGCAATGAACAAGAGCAGCCGGAGACACAAACCTGATAGAAACAGGATAATTGAGAGGATACCAAGTCAGAACAAATAAGTGAAACCATTTTTAATGTATATCATGCTATAATGTTGTCAGTGAAGGTAATAGCTCTCCTTTAGTTAACTGAAACTGCAATCCCCCCTAAGCAGAGCCTTTGCAAAACAGCTGTTGCATGCTTGGCCACAGACAAGGTGTCCAGAGAGGTTCCATAGAACCACAGTTCACTTGTGTCCTATTGGTGTATCTTTCTGGAGCAGCTGATATTTCAAATACAAAATATTCAAAGATCAGTTTAGCAATTAATATTGTTCTGAGTGGCAATGGTAACACGGAGAGAAAAGATGTCAATCCTTGTTTCACTCCTGTCAGCAGGAATGACAGAAGCCTGTGAAGCTGGAGTGCGATAAGGGTGATGTAGGGTGGCAAGGAAACAGATGACACCTCGGTGTATGTAGTTCTATTAAAGCTTGCTGAATTTAGTTTTTTATTCCTTCACATATGTCCAAGACATTTAGATCATATTCGGCTAAATACACACATGCCTTCGCAATCATGTATTAAATTGAGTCACGTAATTCTGTGTCTGCAAGCTCCCTTATGCGGTTGGTGTGCATGATTGCAAGACTAATATTTAAGTTTAATGGTGTTAGAGAACAGCCTGGGGTTACAGCTGCTTCACAAATAGCAAGACCAAATATTTTTCATTACAATTCTTACAAAAATGGATTGCATTTTTTTTCCTTTTTTAAAAATTAAGACTGTCCTAGTAATCTACTATTTGAACTTGCTTGCCTTTACTTCTTCAAAATGAAAGCAAAAGATAGTCAGGTTTGGGGATTTTTCTTTAATTCTCCACTGATGTATCTTCGTTACAAAAGAGCTGCTGCTGCAGACCTGCAGGCTGGGGAGCAGCCCTCAGGTAACCATAAGCCCTCACTGAGCCTTGGCAGCAAAGAAGACTGAAGCAGAATGGGCTGTAGTAAAAAGGGAAGAGCCAGGAGACCCATGGAAGTGTTTTTCACCATCTACTTGGCACTTATAAGAATCCTTTACCCTCCACTATGAGAAAGACATCAACCAACTAAATGGATATCAGGACAGGAGCTGGAGCATTTGCCCAGTGAGGAAAGCCTGGGACAGCTGGGCTTGTACAGCCTGGAGCAGAAATGGCTTTGGGGTGACCCAACAGGAAACCAAGTGCCTATGGGAGGTTCTTGGGGACATGGAGTCTGTGTGTTTCATAGTGGGCTGGGTGGGAGGGTGAAATAAAGTGGACACAGACTGATAAGACAGAAGTTCAGACTGGATACAGGGAGAAATTTCTTCCCAGTGATGAAGCTCCATCAGTGAGACAGCTTGCACAAAAATCTTGTGCAGTCACTGTCACTGAATATTATGAAGACCTGACTAGAAAAAAATGTCCTGAGTAACCTGGTTTGTCCCTAGAGCTCACCCTGCTCTGAGCAGGTGGTCGGATTGGACACTTCCTGAGATCTCTCTCAGGATGTCTTAATGATGCCATGATCCTGTGATTCTTTGACGATATTTAACGCTAATCTTTGCAGCACCAATCATGCTTTTAACCAAATCTGCTTTCTGTTCACATTTGTTTACAACCATTGATAAAATTACACATGGGCATTTCTCAAGCAGTTATTCCAACCTTTACTCCAAATAATCAAATCCTTAAGGGTGTTGAAGAAAATAATTATGCTATTTTCTACAGGGACTGGGGGGAAGAGCGGAAAATGTTTTTTCTTTTCCATTCTTTTTTTCTTAAATATAGTCTGCTATTTCTTCTGGTATTACCAAGGTTTATCCTCATTTACATCATTAGGCTATCCTTTCATGACCTGAAAGAGGAAGATAAAGTATAACATTATTTAGAATACAAAAATAATTTGTAAAAGCAGCTGTCTGGATTCAATACTTTTGATTTTTTTTTCTCTTCAAGTAAAGAATAACATTTAAGATTCTATGGATCAGACAGCACTTTCACTAATGGTGTCCACATGGGTTTTGCTGCTGCAGTGAGATAAGACAGCAAAGTACCAGGGCAAGCAGGTGGAGTGAACAAAAATACAGGTGCTCACTTTGTCATCTCAGCTTTTATTAAAATAACATAGCATTGGATATTTTAATCCCAGGCCAGGAGAACAACTGGCACAGCAAATCAAGATCAGAAATCATGCAGGTGTGTGTTCTGTGGACTCAGCTCTTTGAACAGCACTGGTGGTTAGTAGCCTGACATGGAGAAGACAACAGATAATATATTTACAGAGAATTCTGCATTATCTTTTATGAAGTGGTGATGTAGAGAAATAAATAGAGCTGCTGGCATGCTTTGGTGAAAAATTTTGGATAGGAACTATTCTGGGTTTGAAGAGAAGACAAAGCTACCTGTGAATATGATGAATAGTTTCAAATTTCCTGAATTTCTGAGTCAGATTCGAGTATGGAAATTGATCCTCCTATTTGGCCAGACAGCCTGTACATGAGGCACAGATTGTTCTCAGGACTGTTTCCCTCAGGTTTTCTGATCAAATCTTCTCTAGCTAGTTAATTGAGAATTCTCCAGTCAGAGGAGAGAAAATAAGAGAGCTTCTTGGTAATGACATTAATGTGGAAATGAAGGGGTCTAGATTATTTTCAAAACCTGGTTATTCACTTATTCAAGAAGCTCTGAATTTATTTGTGTTTTCTCACATTCACCTAATTTTCTTCATAGAAATTAACAGTTTAAGAGCAAAATGTAGTGCTCCTATGTTCTCTCTGCAAGCTCCCTGATTATGGGGAGTCAATTTACTGTACAGATTTGAATGGTAGTTTCTGAGTATGCCGTAGGTGGTTTTGGGGGTTTACTCTACCATTTCTTTCTGCTTACTTGTTGAAAACCTTTAGCACATCAAACCCTCTTTCCTCAATCTCCAGCTAAAGCCAGAAAATCTATATTTTGAAAGTCCAAGGTGAAACTGTTACTTGAAAGTGGCTTATAAGGCATTCAGAAGATATTGTGGGAAAAAACATTTTGCTGGTGAAGAAAGAGTCTTTGAATTTACCCCTTTCTTCCCCAGGCACTAGTATCCCCTCTTATGCTGAACACTGTTTGCTTGACAATTAAATAGTATATATTTAGAAATAGAATTGTTCTGCAGGTTGCTTAGTTTGGTTAAGCTGCCTTACATGTAATTTGAAGCAAATGAATGCAGTAAATTGAAGCAAGTGCTAGAAGTCTTCACATATTTCATGCAAATTAAGGCAGTCAGTGTATGAAAAGACATTTAATAATTAAAAGTTTAAAAAACTTTAAAACTTTAAAGTACCATTTTTCCCTGCCTCAAACAGTGGTTAACACTGATTTGATACTAATAACATAATTTATCATGCTCTGCAGGTAGAATGATATCAAACCCGTGGATGGATTTTTGTGGTCAGCTGTCCGGAACCAAATAGACAAAAAATATCAGAGAAGGAAACAATATCACCTTTATGTGCAACTGAACATTGTCTTTAATGTCAGTTAAGATTAAAAATTAATTTAGTCCCAATATCAGTCTAGCTTTTTATGCAAATATCACCACATGCACCTATTTGGTTGGGGGTGGTCACTTATTTTGCTGTGACCAGTTCAATCTGAAATTCTGGACTGATCAGAGACCTAACAGCTTGCAACATTGCCACAGCGTATTTCAGTTTTTAAATACTGAAAAGTAATCAAATAGTAACTTCACAGATACAGTACAGTAAAATGGAAAGGGCTGACTTGCTGGCTAGGAGGTACAAAAATCTGTATTTCAGAATAAGTTGTATAAAAATTATAAAGTTGTGGTTTCAGTTACTTATGATCAAATCTGAAAATGCTGTGCAGTTATTATTCTTGATTACATTAGGCAGTTGGTCTTCTCTCCTGCTGACTGCAGATTTTGGGGTGATACATTTCTTGCAGGAGTTATTTGTTCTGAATTCATAAAATGGCTGGCACACCAGGCTCCTAGGAACTGCTATATTATTGACAATATTATACCCTTCTGGTATTTTATGTCAGTTGATGCATAAGGTTGGATGGCTTTTGCTGGTTTTTGTTTTCCTTATTTCTATCATCTACGAGAAATTAAACTCTCAAAGCAGCACTTCTCCAGGGGATTAATGTACTTATTTGGTAAAGCATTTGACCTCGGGGCTTAGAGCATATTTCTTATTCTTGTTTGTGTGTCTCTGGAGGGTGTTCAGCAGTTACCCAGAAGCATAGTGTCTGATTTGTCTTGATTCATTTTGCCACTTTCTGTGATGTGCTTCAAAACATTAGCAGCAATTTGTGACTGACATGAATTCATATGAAAGTTTGCAAAAGATAAGCAAAGATAAATCCAAATAACTATCTCAGACTGATGGACTTGTAATTTAAAAAAAAATCTTTCCCAGTGTTTAAGAAAATTTAAAAATGGACCATTAATCTTACACAGAATTCAATGTACCAGGAAAAATATACACTATGCAGTGCAACTTCAAGATTATAACTGTGGAATATGTAATATATGGCAAAATCAGCTGCTTTATCTGACTTGAGCATCTGTAATGCATAAGCAACTGTCATTTTCCAATAGCTTTTCCTTCATTTCCACCATTTCTACATATTTGAACTCCACCTTTGAAATCATGCTGCTGAATATATACATATAATCATCAACTGGTACTAAATTTTTAAACAATCATTTATTTTTTGCTCTCTTTCAATAATCTCATTCTTATCATAATTTTGAATTCTTAAACCAAAATTATTCTAGCATGATTATTTAGTAACAGATAGATGTGAAGGACAACTGAAAGCCCTGAAAACAGAAGCTTTTTGACCATGTTTTTTGTTGGCTTACATCTACATTTGAATGAGATATTCTAAGAGGAAAATTCTGCGTAAGTTTCATTTGAAGAGTTTACTGATACAGCCCGCCACTTTTTTGTAAAGTTATTATTTTACTATATGGTCCTTAACAAGACTCCAGATTATGATTGGAGCATCTAGACCCTCTCCTTCTCCACTACCTCTCTGCCTCCTCCAGGCACCAAAATTCCAAGGACTATACACCAACACTGAATGATCAATGAACACGCCAGTGAAATGTAGCTGCTCTAAACCAGCTTTTGCTCATCAGAAAAGATGGAGCAATCACGCTGTGAATCACCAGAATAGCAGTTTTATCTGGCAAGAATCTGTGAGCTCCAAGCAGGGGCTTTTCAAGCATTCACCTGACAGGAAGCCTGGAAAGTTGTGAAAGGGCAGGGACTGTGCCCATCAATCCCACCAGTCAGCCTGAGCTGCCTCTGCCAGACAGCTGTGAGACAAAAAATACTTGCCTGAATGCAGAGAGTCCTTGACACACTCCCACGGGAATGAGAAGTTAAATTAAGGAGCAGTATATCAGGAAAATAATAAACATGCTAATTTCTTTCATTTTCTTTTAGCAAAGCATCATCACATTCAGCCATTCTGTGCAAAGCCTATTTGCTTGTAGCTGTACACTTTTAACTCTTCTTATGCCCCATTAAACCAAAGACATCTTTTAAGCAAGGTTCAGAGAAAAAGTCTGCTTGGTCTTTTCTGCAAATCCTAGGCATTAGTGCAGTAATTGTAATGAGGAATACAGGGAGTTAAACAGAAATTCTGCCTTTTAGAAGTATTGAGCTTGAAGTATAGCATCAGTTGCTTTTACAGACCCAAGGGACTTGAAACTCCAAGATTCAGTGTCTGGATCATCTGCTAATAGTGTACTGATCGGATGGAAAGCATTTTATCCCAGGATGTAATTAGCAAAATGACAATGCTAAGGCAATTTCCATACCAACTGAGCTTACTGGAGTTACTCCACATTTAAAAAGTTTTACTGTAAAATGGAATTTAGCCCTTAATGTATGTCTAATGGTATGAACCTAAATTAATGCAGGTTTTCTCACTTAAGCTTTTACTTGAAAAGATAAAAAATGAATAAAGTTAATAAAATCATGTTCTTCTATCAGTCCTTCCAGAATATATCTTTTCCCAGGTTCTGTCTTTATTACATTCTGTGCTGTATAGATTTTCAGGTATATCAAAACAAAGCAAAGGACTTGAGAAAAAAATCACTTGCCCATAAAAAAGAAATGTAAACTAGTTTTGAATGCACATCATGCTTTTTCATCTTTGACAGCAGCAGTATTTCAGAAGACACCAGAAATGAGGTATTTATGGCAGGTGCATTACTACTTAGAAACTAATCTCACACACATGGCTGTTAACGTGAAATATGGATTTTAATAATCCAGCTTGGTGAGGTATGTGAGCCTGCCCGGTGGGGATGTGATTAGCCACAGTCTGAAAGATTAATTGAGATACATAGTGTAAGATTACATTTAGTGAACTCCAAGCCAGTCTGATTATGCAAGAGACCACTTAGTTAAGGCTGTATCTTTATGGATATGAAAACAGATAAATCACAGACTCTACTGTGACAGGAGAGCCAGAATGGAGACTGTTTAAGTCAGTGAGTACAATGAACAGATCATCAAAGTAAAATTTAGGATATTTTTTAAGCAGAAAAATAAAACTCCGGGAACAAAAAAATATCCCACCTAGCTAAAACAGAGCAAAAACACATAAAAGGAATGAGATTTTAAATGTCTGCCATCATCATTATTTTAAATTGATGGTGTGAAATTTACTTATTTTAAAAACATGGCAATACTCATTCAGGAGTGTACTATTTTCACATGGTAATTTTCTTTGTAGTTAGACAGTTGAGTCTAAAATTGCATCAAGATCACCAACACATCAGATACCATATTGAAGGATTATTTAACTTCAGAATGGCATTGTCAGGGAAACTTGAAGTAGTTTTAAGACAGTACCATTTAATATAGTTCCATAATTAATTTATTTGCCAACATACTGCATTGCTGAAAACACCAGTTTTTAATAGAGAAGAAGAAAGGGCGGTACCTGCAGAAATCAGTGCAGCCTTGGCACAATGCATTTTTCACCCGGCTGTCAGTTATTTGGATAATTTACCCACTCACTCCTTGCCTCATTTTTTGTGTCAGTGAACACATCATTAGCCAACAGAGATACTGAAGGATATTCAGACCTATTGTTTTACTTTTAAACCCATATGAGTACCAAATGCAGAGAAAGTCTTCAAAGAAAACACATTTTTACATCTGGTAATTATTTCAGATGACCAAAGTCCTGAATCAAACTCTTACAATAATATATGCAAAAAATGCAGATTTTCACTTCATGATTTTTAAAAAATTTTTGTTATTGGTACATGGGCTGCCAGCTGCAAAACTAGTAACTTCCGGAGTCATGCAACAGATATTTTTTGCTCATTCTCTTAAACCACAGTGAGATTAGTCAGTCTTCTAAAACAGAAATGAAGTAAACACAGGCAATAAGTAATACAAGAGTAAGGCAGTGTGAATTGTATTTCATTCATTTATTTTGACAAGTATGGCTTAGCTTAAATTATTAATGGGAATATTTGCACTTACTAGTAAATGTTGTATCTTGAATGTTAAAATGCTCGGCTTTTAGTACGGTGAAGATCAGTCAATAACTTTGCTACTAGAGGATTTCCTGAAATGAGAAGCTTGGATGTGCGTGTGTACATGTCCCAGGGAAACACTAGAGCAGTAACATGCAGAGTAAATTAACACTGGATTCACTTTTACTCCAGTTAATCAACCATATCAAGCTGACCATAGATTTTACAATCCTCTCCAGTGTCACAGTGTGACATTCAGTGCTACAGCACTGGTTCCAGTGCCACTGTGTCGGTCTTGCCTTGCTTGAGCTGTGTCTACTGAAGATCTCCAGGACACTTTCTCCTCACTAAAGATCGCTAAGGAAGCTGATATAAGCAAAACAGGAGAGGTAATAGCCCCAGATAATGCTGGGGAAAGGATGAAGTTTCAGCCCAGTTTGACCAGTTTCAGCCCTTCTCATTTGCTTTTCTGTTCCTGAATAGCCACCAGGAGTTTCCACAGAAACCTGGAACATCCAGAAAGGGCTGCACACTAACACATAGTGCAGAAGGACATCCCAGTCAAACTGGACTAGACTATACCAGTTTTGGTAAGGTTTTAATATTCACAATATATTACATCATAGAATCATAGAATATATCAGGATGGAAGGGGCCCATAAGAATTATCAAGTACAACACCACACCCTTCAGGAACTCTGTTACTGCCATAGATTTTTCAGCAGAAGTATTTATTAATTTTTTTGATGTACAGGAAATAGCAATGTTCAGGAAAAAAAACCAAAACAAAAACTCAGCAATATATTAGAAATTGATATTGACTGTGAGTTTTGATGCAATTGAGAAAAAAGAACAAATGTGCAGTAGAATCGGGGTAGAAACTTTAATATTAATACCATGATGAAAAACTCCTTTTGCCCTATATTAAATCCCATTACACAAAACACTGCTGCTTTTGATGTTCGAAAGAAAAGTATTCCATATACATGTGCATAGTCTATGATTAAGATTTAATACCTGTCTGCATGTTCTTACTGAATTCGCAGAAGGCCTGGGAAATGTAGACTTTCAATTAAGATACCATAGCCCCATATGCTGCTGGGTAGCCGGCTGGAAAGCAGCTTGGAAGAAAAGGACCTGGGGATCCTGGTAAACACCAGGTTGAACATGAGCCAGCAGCAGGCCCTGACCGTGAAGAAGGGCAATGGTATCCCGAATGGCGCTAGGCAAAGCTTAGCCAGCAGGCAGAGGGAAGTGATCCTTCCCCTCTGCTCAGCACTAGGCAGGCCACAGCTGAAGGACTGCGTCAAGCTCTGGGCTCCTCAGTACAAGGGAGACGTGGACAGCCTGGAGAGAGTTCTACAAGGTACTGTGAAAAATAATGAAGGTTCTGGGATATTTCTCCTACTAGGAAAGGCTGAGAGATCTGTATTAACACTTGGAAAGGGGATGCAAAGAGGATGGAGTGTTTAAAGAGAGCCACTCTAGAGACGCCCAGTGACAGAGGCAACGGGCACAAACTGAGATGCTGAAGTTCCCTTTTGAGCATCAGGAAACAGTTTTTTTCACTGCGAGAGTGGCTGAACACTCACACAGGTAACCCAGGGAGGTGGTAGAGTCTCCCACCTTGGGGATATTCAAAGTCTCCAGCACATGATCTGGGGCAATCTGCTCCAGATGGCCCCGCTGCAGCAGAAGATAATACCCAGTCTTTCATATCTTGAATGAAATTGAATTGGTATTGTGCCTGTGTTTTGAAGTTATTTGTTGCAGAAGAATGATGCTGTGTCAGAAAATAATTTACTTATAAATAAACATGCAATTAATGAAATAAATTATATGTTCTGGATAGCCTAGTTAAGAATTTTATTTTCCATTAACAGAGACACTGATTTAAAGAAACATTAAAAACTCCTCAAGTACCCACACAGTCCTTCAGTGCTTAATATGTGAAAAATTATGCCAGGCAACTGCCATAATAAGAGATAAACTTCTTAAAAATAAACAGTAAAATATTTTCCCCCTTAATAATGCTTTTTAAAAATGATATTTCTCTTTTCCATGCAGATAAAATGTATGCAGATATCTGCATAAATTTTCAAAGGAAATTCAGAAATATTCTGATGCATGAAAGCTCTCTCATGAGTCTTTTGCTTATTTGTATTTTTCCATGTATATCAAATCTAAATCTTGTGCTCTTAGGGATGCCTATGGCAAAACCACTATCTTTGGAACTATCTGAATGTAAAGTACAGTTAAAAAAGTAAAAATAAGCCTGTGCAAATACAACCATTATGTGATTTGAACAATGAAGGTGATGTTGCCCATTCCTGGGAGCATGGTAGGGGTGCCTTCCCAATTATGGGTTTTGTTACTGTTGCCATAAAAATTTTGCATAAAATAATGATGAAACAGTGGCAAAGAAAAATGTCTGGTTTATTTCCCTTTTATATCTAAATCAAATATTTTCTCCCACCCATTTTAAAGTTGTGTAAAAGTGCAAGTTCTAATCTCTCTTTTCTTTAGGATAAAAGTGAAATTCAATGACAGAAAAGGAATTCCTTTTAACTACGTAATATATAAAAGTGCATCTTCACAAGAACATATGTGTAAACACACACACACGTTAAATTGTAGAGAAGACATACTGGAAATAATAACTGTTTTAAATACAGATGACAATCCACGTTTAATATGCTTTGAAAAAAAAAAATCATTGAATGCCTTGAGATACATTTATTTGATATCCTGGCATTCTTTATAGCACCTTGACAGTAACTCTGAACAAGGCACGCAGAGTTCATAAAGCAATTACATCTAAGTTATGCTTTCCCTTACATGTAATCACAATTTAATTCATAGAGACAAACATTTAATTACCTGGTGCGATTAATTAAAACATGTATTTATTATAACAGGTATGGAATAAGAAAGAATTGCTCTTAATTAACTTTGCAGTGTTTCATTGCTAGAATGGGTTCGTTTTGACTTTGTCTTGTATGGAGAAACTTCCTGCTTCTGCTTGACCATTTGATTCTTACAGTGTGCTTAAAAAAACACACTAAAGAAGTTTTTTCCCTCAGAAGACATAAAGATTAGAACTCTAACTGCATTGTTAACAGCAGAAAAGTAATGTTTCAGCTTAGCACTTTTGAATACACTTTTTTATGCTCAGGCACATTCTCTAGTAAAAAAAATAATTCCATACCAAATATTATTAAAATGCACCGCATTTGGACAGGAACCAGTCTTAAAGATTTTTAAGAACAGCCCTGTGTCTTGCACCTTTTAGTAGCAGTAAGTACACTGAAACCTTGAAACAGGTATAACACTCCAGATGTTATTTAGGCAACTATGTTAAGAATTGATGCACAGCTGGTCAGGGCTAGAATACCATGAGTGATGGCATGTATAAAAGCAGTAATAGTTTGGATCATACCTTCATTTGATCTGAGCAGTTTGCTGCTTGCATTTTTTCTTGTCAGAGAATTACATTCAAGGAACTGTAGAGCCTTCTTTTAGATTGCAAACAACGTATGGATGTACATCAAAGGAAGATGTTTAGAAAATCAGAAAAAAAAAAGCTGTAGGGAACCTCTATGATACATCTAAGCTAGTCCTGAACCCCTGCATCCAGATCATCTGCTTCTAACCATTCCTTACAGTTCTTCACAGTGTTTGGCATCAACATATGTTCCACAATGTTCCACTGCAATTTTACCGGGCTGAGCTCTTATTCTGGAAGCAAAGGTTTAGTTCCCATCTAGAAAACAGTGTTAGTGCTCACACACATCAGTTTAGGGACTGTCTGCCACCTCATGTATGAGAGCAGGTGACTCACACCATCACAACTGGCTTTTGGTCATTCTGAAAGAATTTCTGAAGGACTGCTGTACCTGCACACTCATGTACTTTACTAGAAGAATGGCCATACTGGGACAGGGCAATTCAATACTGGCCCTAAATGGATACCTAGGGGTGAATAAAATTGAGACAAACATGCCTGCTGCTTCCCTTTCAGATTATTTTCACTGCTAACCTCATTATTTTCAGATTGCTTTAGTTGCTGTATCCAGAAAGTTCTCCTTTCTCATTTGAATGAGAAAATATATTAAATATTTAAGATTTTACAGAGAAATTTGTTACTGCTTTTCCTGTCTGCTGAACTGAAAAGTACAATTTTCTTTGCTCCTTCTCCTAATGCTTATATACATACAGAATTACTTATTTTTGCACCTGCTATTCCTTGCAATTTTTTAATGAGTTTATGTGTTATTCTTATTGATTGTCCTGATTTTTATACTGATCCTAATGTAGTATACCCATTTCCACATTCTGCACTCTTCGTGTTTGAGATCAATTAAGAAAAGCTCATAGGCCAGCAAGCTGGTTTTTACTGCACATCCTAATAGTTCCCTGCATAAGAATAATTTTGTCTGTGGTTTTGCTTCACTGTTCAAGTCCTTCAGACGTTCTTCTCTTAAGACCTGGACTCTGGATTTATTGAAGGATGTCACAATGATGTTTAGTGTCATTTCTTTGCTGCTGTTCCCCTCTTTTCCAGAGTAAACATTGCCTCTTGCTTCTAGAACTAGTCACCCTCATTAAGCTTCCTGGTAGATCTCTCTAAAAAAGCCCATCTAAATTATATCTATTTTAATTTTGATAGGGTCATTCAGCATATATATTTCCCTGCACGCTTTATAAACCTGAGAGCATCAACATGCAGTTTTGACATGTGGGGCAACATCTTCTCTCCATGTTCTCCATGTATATCTACTATTAAAAAAAATGTGTATCAATAATACTGGCATGAGAATTATCACAAGCCTCTGTCATGCCAATCAAGCCACCAATTAAGCTCGTTACGTTGCTATATTAAGACTATCGGCTTCTGGTTTCTTCTATGTATTTATAGCAGAAGCACACACACATGAACACATGCACACAGCTTCTTCCAAAACTGCTGCTACCCTGTCATGCCTATGTGTGCACTGGCTGAAATTTCCTTGAAACTATGGGAATTTTTGAGCTTTCTGGATTAGATTAAAAGAGGGGAAAACAGTTGAATTAAAGTAACAAGCTATAGAAAATTATGACACTGAAGGTATTTCCTTTGAAATATGCCTGGCTCCTGAGGGTTCAATGAATATATAATGCTTGCTTATAGCACAAAATAATAAGGCTGAAAAGGAAGTGTGGTCTGAAATACCAGTGAAAATTTAAAGATTAATAAAAAAACTCTTATAGAATCAGTGCAGGTGTGGATGAAAGACAGGAAGAGTAATAGATTAATGAGGACATTCTGTATACAACATGAACACACAACTTAGAAATGAAATAGTTTTAACTTGTGCCTCTGCTAGGTTTGTGAAACAAATCTACAAAAGGCAAAAGTCAAAATTACTGCACACACAATACTTGGTCTTTGGCTAATATAACTTTTATATGGAATCTAAATTAAACTAAAAAGAGAAATAAAAATATACAGGTAACTTCACTGGAGTTTGATTTCCTGCTGGTTACTGATATAGGTTATAATTTCTGTTATCAAACACCTGTCACTGTATTCTGTCAGAACCATTTTATGAAAATGTATATGTTTATGTATTTATATATTTACATATTTTATATTTATTTTTATATTTATATATTTATTATTAGCATTGGAATATAGAGTTAAAAAAAAAGGCAGGAGGAACTTATCTTTAGAGGTCCTAGGTGTGTGTGCAGCCCTCACCTCGATGAGCTGTGTCTCCAGCACAGCAGCAATGCAGTGCCCACCTGGTGCAGACTCCAGCTAAAGAGAGAGGCACAAACTGGTGCAGTGAGCTAATTTCATTCTGCTGGGTACTGATCACCTAAATCAAAGGTTAATGACACGATGGACTGTCATGCAACAGGAAGGACAGGAACTTCGCTCATTCTTGCCTAAGGACGCTCCCAGGGACGTACAGTGCAGAGAGTCATGAACACCTCTCCACTCAGAAAACTTCAGTTCAGCCTCACAAAGAAATCGATGGATCTGGCTGGGACCAAAGGGAAAAAACACAACTGACTTTTCTCTAAGAGGAGGGCATTTTTGGGACTCCACAAATTATGGACTTCGAGGTGTCATAGTGGAGAAACAAGTGAGGAAAAATTCAGGGGACAGATTTGGGGATTTCCATAGATGCTTCTATTTCCTCAGAGATAGTAGCTTCATAGAAATCTAAAGTGTTAAAGGGGTTGATATATATTATAGTATTTTCTACTTTATAGTATTTTTTAAACATGAACTCAATTTAAAGGAAGACTAATGCACAGTTGAGAGGTATCCTACTTATTATAAATGAGATAATTTGGGAGATAATTATTCTCTTGGGCTGCTTGACAGCAATGCATTGAAATGGTTTAATGACAACGCATTTTAATTAAATAAGTCTGGTTCTTAGGATAATTTTCACTCTATAAAGGTTTTGGGTTTGCTGGGTTTTTTGGTAGGGAGAAAAAAAGAAGGGAAAGAACAATGTTTAAGTAGAAAATAATTTTCATTATTCACTAAATAAATGAGTTTTCGAAAACTGTTCATGGGCAAAGCAAGGTGATCTAATTATAATTAAGGTTTATACATAACTGCAGTATCTTCTGTTGATGTTTTGAGCTTCATGAACTGCATGTTACTATGGTCTGTAATACAACCATTTTTTTCATTCACAGTTTGAGTGCACATGTGTATTTTATCATCTTATTGGAGATTCATGCATAGCAAAAAAGTCTGATATAAATGTAGGTGGTGAAATGAGAAACCAGACAGGTAAAAGTCACAAGAGAGACAGCTAAATTAAAGAGGGAAAAAAGATAAAGAAATTTGGAGGAAAAAAACTGGTTTAAGTTCCTGAAAGTCCAGAGCAGCAAATCATCAGCAATCTGACAGAGTGCCTAGGTCAGGTGGTACAAGAGGCAACGGTTTTAGATGGAAGGAGGGCAGATTCAGACTATGTATAGGAAGAAATTTTTTATGATTAGTGTGCAAGGCACTGGAACTGGTTGCCCTGAGAAACTGTGGATGTCCCACCTCTGGAAGTGTTCAAGTGCATGGCTGGATGAGGCCTTGAGCAATGTAGCCTAGTGGAAGGTTCCATGCCTATATATCTGACCTACATCTAACTCTCAGTTTAAAGCCATTACCCCTTGTCCTATCACTGCATGCTGTTGTGAATGTCCCTCTCCATCTTTCTTGTGGTCCCCTTTAGGTACTGGAAGGCTGCTGGGTGGTGTGCCACGAGCCTTCTCTTCTCCAGGGTGANCCTACATCTAACTCTCAGTTTAAAGCCATTACCCCTTGTCCTATCACTGCATGCTGTTGTGAATGTCCCTCTCCATCTTTCTTGTGGTCCCCTTTAGGTACTGGAAGGCTGCTGGGTGGTGTGCCACGAGCCTTCTCTTCTCCAGGGTGAACAACCCCAACTCTCTCAGCCTGTCTTCATAGGAGAGCTGCTCTAGCCCTCTGATCACCTTCATGGCCTTCCTTTGGACTCACTCCGAAAAACAAACGTCTTTCTCACCTCAGGAGCCCCGGAGCTGGATACAGCACTCCAGCTGGGGTCTCACAAGAGTGGAGTAGAGGGGAAAAATCACCTCCCTTGACCTGCTGGCCACAATTCCTTTGATGCAGCCCCAGGCAGAGTTGGCTTTCTGGGCTGCGAGTACACATTGTTGGGTCATGTCAAGATTCTTGTCCACCATTAAGCTCAAGTCCTGCTCCCCAGGGCTGCCCTTAACCTATTCTCCACCCAACCTGTATCTGTGTTTGGGATAGCCCTACCCAGGTGCAGGACCTTGATCTTGACCTTGTTGAGCTTCATGAGATTCACACACATTCCCCTCTCAAATCCATCCAGGTCCCTCTGGATGGCATTCCTTCCCTCCAGCACATCAATTGAACCACGGAGCTTGGAGTCATCATCAAACTTGTGAGATCATCAAACTCAATCCCACTGTCCATGTTGTCTGCAAAGATGATTGCTCTTTTCAATTTAATTCCCCTTGCATATCAATTTTTTCCCTACAGTCAGTATTGCTATCTGCTAGATCAGTATTTTGGACCATTGCATTATCATTTAAATGCATTACATATCCTACTTCAACCTTGAAAATTAAAAGAGAATCCTTGTCTTAAATCCCAAATGTTGAATTTAGGAAAACATAGTACTGCAAATCATAGAGACATCAAGCTAAAGAACGGAAAGATGCGGGAAAGGTGAATTCTTTACTTATAGAAAATATAATGGAAATATTAATAATAATTAATAACTTTGAAAGCAAGTGAGAATAATTCACAGAATCGAACCTGAGATATAAATACAAGCAGCTATTTCTTAATGCAGAGGTCTGGCAAATAAGATATATGTGTGAACATTGATTAATGGGTTATATGTCCATAGTGAAGATTTTCTGCAAAACAAGTGGAAACTTAGTGCTGTCAATTAATTGTAATTTAGACTGATGAGATATTTAAGTGTTAAAGGCTTACTCAATACTTCATGTGAAAGAGAATCTAAAAAGCATTTAATTTGCCTGATAATACATTATTTGGTCTTTTTATTACCATTGTAAGTTAATTACTTACAGCAATTGCATTCTACAACTTTGTTACAAAATTACAATCTTAACTTTCATTTCAAGTCTATTTTATTCCAAGTTTCCAGAACATTTTCTTTGGTAGTAGGCATATTGGATTTAGCTTGATTTTTCAAATGTGATTAAAATAGCATAATCTAAGGAATAAGAAGAATACATATCAAAATTATATATTGTAATTATATATCTAGAAATAGCTTTAAGATGTAATGAATGCACCCAGAAATGAGTTCATTGTCAAGTGACATATTTTTACATTAGCCTGCCATGAGCACCAATCTATTGCTTTCTCACTCTTCCCGTTTTACAAACTTTACACTAAAATGGATTTGCCAGTGAGATTAATAGCTATCTGAGTGCTATCCATACTGTTATTCACTGTAAATATGTCCAGCAGCCCTATTAACTTTAATGCATCAGTTTTTCTTCTATTTACTGCAACTTGATGAATGCATAACAATTTTAGCTTAGGACACCATTAGCAGGATAGTTTTTCCAAGTTCCTGTAGCTCAGCAGATGTACTGTCATAAATTACCACCAAGCTATGTGCTCTTTTATGATGGTCATAAGACAAAATTATTAGAAAACCATTTTTTATTCTCCTACAGTCTTGGCATTCAAAAGGGCTACAGGTTTAGTAAAAGCATCATGTCTAAGTACTATCATAAACATATGTTCCACGAGTAACCAGGATTTAAGCAGAAGCAAGGATATAAAACTTGGCCCCGCAGCATTCTTTGAGGTAAGGCAAGAAGACAAGGATCCCAAGGATATACATCAAATGCCAAGGAGCTGCTTGTGTCTGACAATTGGGATTATTAATATATATTCTGTTCACAGCAGATGTTTCCCTTCCATATTATTTGGAACAACACTTAATAAAAACAAACCGTACCTTTGAGGTCTTGTTGAGGGCTTACATGAGCAAATGAAATACTTGTGTCACTCACTTCACATCTATACAGATAAAGCCATGAAACAGAGATGGCTAAGTGCATTTCAAGGAAAATTTGATGTGTAAAATGTTTTCTGAATCCCTCCCACACTTGAAAGCAATGCCTGAATCCCTGGAGTGCAGTTTAAGCAGTTGTAATATGGACTTGAGTAATTCATGGAAATCCTACATATAGAGTGACTGTTAGTATGACAAACAAATCAGCTTTCTGTGATCTGATTTTAAACTACTAAATACTAACCCATCTGCAAGATCCGGATTATTAGTCCTACAGGCTTCAAAATAAGTCGAAAGGAATAGACTTCCCCAAGACTGTCACTTGCTGAGTGAAATGTGTGGTGAGCACTGGATGACTATTTATGGCTTTATAACCTGTTCTATATTCGAAAGTACACAAATAAATTTAAAAAAATAAAAAAAAAGTTCTATCAGCTTTACATATCAATCAAAAATAGCTACCTGAAGCTGAAGCTCTTTTACAGCTAAGCAAGATTTCTCTAGTTACATACTGACCTGCTGAAGAGGTAAGACATCCTTACAGACCAGACAGGAAAAAGCAACATTTTCCACAAAAACGTTCAATTCTGTCAGTAAAATAAACAATCTTTAATCTTTTAGTGTTTTCATTCTTTCATTGAGCTATTTGAAATGCATTGCAAGATAGAGCCGAGTCTAAAGTCTTCACGTTTTCACATTTTTCAGTGCTTCTTATCTCTCCATGTGGCCAGTCAGAAACATTCCTTGAAATTACATACTATAACTCAATGTATCCGTACAATATTTGTGATCTGGAATGTTTGATTTAGGTATGGTTCTGGAACCATGCTATTTTAGGTGTATGTAAAACCTTGTGGTGTTTGAAACAATCCTAAATAACTTAAGGATTTTGGTAGCTATCGCTTATACCAAAATAGCCTTAAAATGTTCATTTGTGTCCCTTTCTTTTAAAACTGCTGGTACAGGACTGAAATATGTAAACTTCTCTGAAAATCTTGGGATTCTTCAGCCTGAATGGGACACTTGCTACAGGTGACAGAGCAGACAGCCTGCCTACCATCAAACAGATGTTTCCTTCACAATACTCATTCTTGCAATAAACTGTGATTGATAGAACAAGCATGCAACTATGAGGAGTCTAGGATTTACTTCACTATTATATTCTGTTATAGGATAAATAGTATACTCTTACAGCCTGCTCCAAAAATTATTCTTCATAAGCACAGCAAAGTTTAACTTCTTCCTGTTAGCCTGGGCAAAGCTTTTCTGATCAGTACTTCCTCACCTCCATGAGATCATAAACTAGCAGCTCAATATTATGGGTATTTCTCTAAAAATCACAAGGAGAGGCATGAGGACATTTCGTACCTGCTAGTCTCAAACAAACATCAGAAATCCTACAGAAATCATAACATTCAGTTCAAAAAAGTTCTTTATAATTTGTTGACCAAAGCTTTCTTTTTGTTCAATTTATTGAGTTTTCTCTGTGTTTATATATGTGTACAAATGTACTCTAAAATACATGCGCATGTTGTGTAAAATCTCAGTAATTATGCTATCTAATCATCATCTGGTAACTAAGAAAATATCAGAGAAACCTCTAATTCTGTTTATTTACTTAATTCTATTGGATTTGAAAACATAATGGGGTAATTTCTCAATTTAGTTCAGTAAATTTTATGCATAAGTAATAAACATTAAATCAAGTTATTTGTGTTTACACCTCAAAAAAATATCCTAGGTGAACCAACAACAAAAAGTTTTATTGGTTTTGAACATCTTCTGCAAGGAATTTCTCTTTAAATATGTTGTAACCTTTCTTTTAAATAGGAATTTCTAGAGTTATGTAACATTTTGCTGTATCTCTGCTTTTCCATACCATGCATTACACAGATATTTTGCAGATATCAGTAGTATTGTATCTATGTGAGTAATCATCAGTCCAGAATTCACACCCCCTAATCCAGTCAATGTTAAAAAGTTCATTCCAGCTTTAAAACGTAATTTTTCCTGGTTTTAGTGTTAGTGTATAGGTCAGTATGTAACCTCAGCTAGGGATAGACGTGCTCTAGAACTGGAAGGATCACTAGCACAACCAGTGTGGGGTCACTGCTGGAGCCACAGGAATGACCTTGAGCATTTGCGGAGTGCCGATCTTGAAACAGTAACTAATTCAGGTGAATAGAATATTTTTACATCACAGAAAACATGATTTCTGAAGCAGATTTAAAAAAACCCAAACCAAACAAATAAACAGTAAAACACAATGACAACACAGAAAAAAAAAAAAGTCCCACAAAAAACGAGAGGGAGAGAGAGAGAGCTCTTTTCCTGTCAGTTCATCAACTTTTTTTTTTAAATTCAACAAATGCTGAAGGTAAGTTGTTCTACAATAAATTACACTTTTTTCAGCATGAATGATCAGCACGTGTAACAAAGGTTATAGTGGATTAATATTTTCCTGATAGGAAATTTAGGCACACATAGAAACAATTTCTTTTCCACAGAGAATGATATTAGTATAGCAGAGCTGTTAAGGACGATTTCATGGATCAGCACTTCACTTAAACTCAAAATATCTGGTTGAATTCCCAGGTGCTACTCATAACACTACCACAGACATAATCATACATTTAACATTTTTTCTCTCATCACTCTTAGTTTCCTTTGTAAACAATAGACAGAGGTAGGCATCCTTTTATTGGCGTCCTACTTATGTGCAATATTTCTTCTGCAGCCTCCTTTTGGAATGCAGAGGTATTAACTACGAAGATTCACTAGTATACAGAATTCACTGTATACTATCATCAGTGTATTATGTATGTATATGTGCATAGAAGATATATATTATATTCAATACTCTTTTATAAATAATTTTATATATACATATAATATAATTATATATTATTATATTAGCACTATATGAACATATAATATATATATTTAGAATATATTAGTATTAATATACACATACATATTATAATACCTATTCACTGTATACTAAATACATATTTTCCTGCACCAATGAAGAACCAGGCTATGATTGTGTGTAAGAGAACACCAGATTGTAGACGAGCTTAAGTCCTCAAGACAAGTTCATTTCCTGAAGAAGCCTCTGTTATTGAACAGATACTAATTTCTCTAAAGGTATTTATGACTCCTGTCTGACTCGATGGTGACCTAGCAAACTGCACATGACTGCTTCCCTCCAGGGAAGGTGTTCTGCTGAAGGAGGCAGAATAACTCAGGCAACAGAAGAACAAGGTGCTTACAATCAAATGCTGCAATGAGGCCCAAAGCAGCCTGACATAAGCCTTGACTAATGATTTAACTCAGCCCCACTCAGCATGCAGGTGTATCTGTGCTATCATCTAGAGGACATGCAAATCACTAACACATGTGAAGAACAAGCTGATGTTACAAGATAATGGCAATGTGCACCTGTGATTTAGAAGGCAAATCAAGGCCTTAGAATGGTAGGCTAGACAAATTATAAACCCCTCATCTCTAGAAATCAAGAGGCTTACTGAATAAAACACATTTCAGTGCTTATATTTAATATCTTATCAAAGATTTAAGTCTAAATACAAACAAAAAAATCTCTATGCTAAAATTTATAAACAATCCCAGATATTCATAATTTATGACTGACTTATGCACAAATGTCAAGGTAAGTTTGCTGGAGGAGGGAGACGCAGTAGCAGACAGCAGAGCCACAGTCTGATGTCGACAGACAGTGGCTGACTACATGCCTTCTCCTCCTTTGAGCTAGCATTTCAGATTTGGAAGTGTCTAACCTACTTACAGCAAAGTAAATTACTGATAGTACTTCATGTTTTCATCCTTTCACTCTAAGATTAATTACTTTTCAGCCACTTTACAGCATTTTTGGTTTGCCTTTCTCTGTATGAGAATGTATTCACATTCGGGGGGAATGAAGGATTGAGTCTGGGAAATTGCTTTCATTTTCCTGCTATCACTAAATAACCTGTCTTCTCAGTATCAGGCTAAAAGGTCAATATCTAGTTTAGAATCCTGTTTCTATAGTCCTTGAGATGAGTAACTCTTGACTTCAGGAAAGATGGCCTTGTGATTTAATGCATTTTTAATGTGAGAAAAGGCTGAGGAATTTGGCCCATGTGTAAAAACAGTCACTGAAAAATGCACAGTGCTCCTCCTCTCCTCCCCTGTCCTCCCCTTCCCTCCCCAGCTTTGACAAGGCTTGCTGAGCTAATACTTTTCAAGGGGTTCTGTTTGGGTATGTCATGGGTGAAAAGAAAAAGTACACAAGAAAGGATTAAGGAATTAGTTTTATCCTTATGCTTCTGGATTACTCATTATGTTCAACCACTCACACTTCCAAAGCTCTGAGCATACAACTTTTATCTTCAAATCCTACCTCTGTTTTGGATAACCTAACCCTTGGACAACAAACCTGCAGGCGAAAGAGCTATCTCCCATTTTTTTCCTTTGATCAAATGACTATTTGCTGACATTTGGACTCCTAGTGACCTCTGATACACTTTCATTTAACATTTTAGGCATAGCCTTGAGTCTGCTTCTTTGGAATAGGTCCTACAGCCTATTTACTCTCAGATTTTAATTTGTCTGACTGGGTTGCATTAGAGAAAAGCCATAATTTGTCCTTTAGTCCTTTCACAGGGAGACCATGTTCCCACAATTTCAGTGCTACGAGCACAGAAGTTATAAGTTCATTCATGAGAAATGTACAGTTAGCTTTTCACATAGAGAAAATAATTTATCCCTTCTGTAGCAAAAAATGGGCATCCAAACAAACCAGTAAATTCATCTGTACATATCTCTATTTTTTCCTCAATTTCTTCTTACAGTCTTGACAGTTTGGGGTGTGTAGGCCAGAGCATTCCTTGGAATTTCAGGGTATTCTTTTGAACATGCCTTTTGTTTCAAATCAAGGTTTATTCATCTCACTCCTGCATCAAGGTTGTTTTGTTCTTAAGTGACCCTTCTGTTGAGATGAACCTCTCTTTAGCAAACAGAACCCTTCCTTTGCTTTTTTTCTCCATCTGTATTTATTACAGCTATAACTGAGAACTAGCAACTTGAAAACCATGCTTTTTCTGAGGGATATTTCATTCCAGATCTCTCTCTCTTTTAACCTAGAAAGTTTTTCCCAGTTCATGTGGCCTTCTTAGCTCAACTATTTTTTTGGCCACAAGCCAGTCTGCCAGATTAATGGCTGATACTGTTTGTTTTGCAGCTTCAACCAGACAAGAAGATTGATTTCTGCTAGAGAATTTGTCAGTTTGTGAGGGACTTAATACTCCTTGAGGCATTCAGTAACATGGCAATTTTAGGACTTAATGAGCATTCTTCAGTGATACACGGACAGATGCCCCAAACTGTTAAAGCAGCTATATAAAAATACAGATGTTCCTGATTGTAGGAATAGGATGTAACACATTTAGTAGAGTATCATACGTGCTTGTTATTTAAGAGTCTGTCTTACTGTAGCACACATTTTAAGTTCACAAATTTCCTTTTACAGAATCTTTATTTCATCTTTGTGATTAATAAGCTACATATTCTCTCACAACACTACAAATACATATTGATCAAGTATTTAAAGAATTTCAAACTTGTTCTAACTGCCCTCAAAAAGGGCTAATTTATTATACCTAAAATGCAGAAAGTTACTGTTTATGTTTTAATGTAAAAAAATAGAGCAAAAAAGAGGGTGAAAACTACAGCAGGAGATTTCTCAATGACACTTTATGGGACACAGGCATGCAACAACCTGAACTGCAGCAGAACAGAGTTTGCTGGACACTCCTTTGCCACTGGCTTCTAGGAAAGAAGAATATCTCTTGATCTCTTTCTAGCTCTGTCTCACTTCATGTGACCTTTCACAGGTCACATTATTTGAATGTCCAGCATCCAAAAAAATTAGTAAACTATTGCTTTAGTTGTTCTCTTGATGTTTGTGAGATTTAATTAGTAAATTTTATAAAGGTTTTCCAGACTCACAAATGCAAAGTGCTGTAAGGACAAAGTTTTATTGCCACCCTTCCTTTGAGAAATGAGTTTGTCAAAATTATGTGAGATAATTAGTCACATTTTGCAGGCTGTGCTGCAGCTAAACACACCATTAAAGTAATCTGTTTTATAATATGAACTATACCTGTTCTCACAAGTTTGGCAAAAACAGATTTGAGTTCTGGGTTTCTGACTTGGCCTTTTTCAGACTCCTCACAATCTGAAAACTTTTAGGATGTTAGGATTTTTTCTATTTCTCTTTTTTTAAAAAAAGTTTTTTAAAAAAGAAATGGTTTTTCTATTTTTTAAAAAAATAGATTTTCACACCATTTCTAGAAAACGGCACATACTGAATGTTTAGGAAATTATTTTCCCTGTTCCTGGCAATTGTCCACAATTGCATAGAACCTATAATTATCCTTCTCAAAATGCCTGGAATATTCACTAACTATTTTTGCTAAGAAATCTTGTAATTTAAATACAATATTTGGCTGTAAGCTCTGTTGTACAGGCTGTGACTAATGGCTATAAGCCTACTTTAGCTGTCTCTCAGCTGGCCATTTGCAAATGGGCTGATTTTATTTTTATTTTTATTTTTTTTTGAGCAGCCAATGTCACCTTTCTTCATTATTTGGAGGAAGAGCACATCAACTCTCTGAGAGTCAGCCATGTTTAATGGAATTATAGTAGGATGTCTGCTTCTGTGGCATTAATAAAGGCACTAAGGCCATTATAACTGGTTTATCTTATGGGTCAGATCTTTAAAGTAGATGAATGTAGAACATACACCTCGTTCATATTCCCATTCTTCTCACGTCTCTATCTCCTTTATTAAACTTCATGAATTTTCTTTCTTAATATTTGTCTAAATCACATGATAATTTCCCTTTCTCACTCCACTTACAGAAAACCATCAGGTTATGGATGCTCATTTTGTCTTTTAACTGTTTTTTAAAAAAGTATATGTCTAACATACTCCCAAACTTGTCTGTCAGTCTGGGTTCTACTGTGTTTGTTTCTGAGTAGTTGAACAGGTAGTTTAAACCTTTCAGTTCATGTAAGACCTGTGCTTTGGGGACCTCCATTAATCGCCTATACAGAATCCTTATCCATGTGAATGTTCTCGCTGAGCTGCAATCTCAGTCACAGTACCCATGTTCATCTCCCATTTTGTTATCATGCAGACTTCTGTCAGGTTAAAATGTAAGATGTAACCAAAAGTAGGTATTCTATCACCATCTGTTGCAGCCAGGTGGGGCAATGATCTTTATCTCTTCCATAACACATCCCTGATAACTCCCTCCGGGAGCTATCCCTGTTTAATGGGCAACCAAAGACACACCCCATGACTCATAAAATTACATCGTCCCATTGTGAGATGCTCTGCCTGGAGGGCGGAACTTGTATGTAATCTGAGGTTTGGAACACCGTTCAGCCCTACCTACTTACTGGATTCCCAGAGGCCAAGGGCTACCACTGGACCTTCAGGTGAAGACCAGGCCCCTTTTCTACAGGATCACCACTTCAACAGAATCACTTTATCTGGACTGCTACCACCACCCTGAATAACAGGGTGCCAGCTTGTATCCTGACCCTGTCAGTGTTTTTCTACTACTGCATTTATTTTAATTTTCCTATTACATTTTAATTCTGATTTGCCATCTCTCACTGGTTTGTTTTCAAAGTAGTACAATTTTCAGCAGGTACAATTTCTCTGGTAACTTGAAAAAGGGCTTGTGCTGCTCATAGACTATGTCATGCATCCTTTTTCTAGGCAGCACATCCTAGGCAAGGAGTACAATTTATGATTCTGTTCCAACCATGTGACTGCCAATTTCTGTTATGATAACTAAGTTGTATACGTAATCATTATCATAATCATAAGATGCTGCTGTTTACATTTCTTGCATTAATAAATATTTATATAAGATGTTCATCAACTTGATTTACTGCACACTTTGGTTTCCCTCTCTTTGTGATATGAGTAATCCTCTCACCTTTGGTTCACATACCTTCTGACGGGTTACCTAAAAGGGTAATAATAATCCTATGACCAAATTTTAAGTTCTCAATTGGCAAGTCAGCATGGAATTGTGTGTTTGGTTTCATTATTAATTAGTCAGCCATAACTCGGCAAGCTTGTGGAACTTCACCTTGTGGTGTAGAAAGCCACTCTCTAGAAAAACCATCATCACATCTATGTCTTAATCTCCAGAATATCCCTGTGTGTTCTGAAGCCTTGACCTTCAACTAGGAAAAGTGACAAAACTATAATAAAGAAACATATCTTGAAATGTTTATCAAACATTTATCACTCTTAAGAGTTCATTAAAAAAAGATGTGCGAGTGCAAAATCATCTAAATTATGTTAGCATGGTAAAAACCAAAACAAGCCAAACTTCTCTCAGTAGCATGAATCAGTTTTTATGTGCTGAAAAGAGTTTGCTTTTCTACTAACATTTATAGAGTGTTCTGCATGGGAGACCTTGATACTGCAAGTGGCGAGTAGAACAGTCCTCTCTGTAGTTTGTTCAACATTTACCTACAGTCATAAACCAAATATTCAGGATGTCTCCTCTCAAGTAAAGCTACATAAAAAGGGAGCACTTATACTCTTTATATACACTCACACTACCAGTACCACAAGAGATAGGATGTGGAAATTAATTCTGACTTGTAGAGAACATTCACTGTGGAGACTAATGTATTGCAACATGTTATCTCTAATGTGTAAATATGCTTTATATTTATATAATAAAAATTAGTGGCTATTTGTGCAGCGGGAGAAAACAGTACTCGAATCAGTCAGTGGTAACCAAAGTAAAACATGTTTTGCGTTTCATTCACACAGTCTTGCTAGATCCCTCCCAGCAAGAAATCCCACAGTGAGTCATAGCTATAAATTACATTAAAAAGTTCCTTTTTTCTTCCAATAATATGGCTCTTTGAATACTAAAGATTTCAAAATCTTTCACCTTATTCTAGCAAAGAGCTTATCAAATATAAACATCACAAATCTTCTTGAAGATACAAGAAAAATAGTGAACTATGCAATCTAATCTATAAGCAGAGTTTATATTCTTAAGAGTAGAATAGTGATTATTGAACCTAGCTGTTTTACTTATGTAACCACAGAAAGAATGGTCTTAACTCACTGCACAGAACAAAGGGACTATTAAAGAGAGAAATACTGTGGACGTATGCAAAATGTGTGTTCCTATAATTTTGCTTTTTGTTTCTACTAAATATTCATTCACGCATCTCATCCTGGTGAGAGAAAACAAGAGGCAAGCAATCTGAAATACACATCCATCTCTTAATCTTTTCCTTGTTGTCTGCACACAAACAGTATTAAATTCTGCCTCAACAAGGCCCCACAGACAACTTAAGATATAGGTACAACATAGTGCTCACCTGTGTTAGGAAATGCCTCAGTCAAAAAGAGGTAGCATAGTTGGTCGCACATTTTGTGCTGATAGATTATATGTTACTGGCATCCTGAAGAGCAGAATTTTGATAAGGCTGAGCTAGACAGTTCTTTATGTGGATAACTTTTTAAAAGGAAAGCAATGTATTACATCATTTCTCCCCCTAATTGCTTTATAATTGTCATCAGCTCCCGACAACTCCAGTTTACCTTTCAGCATTGCAAGACAACAGCAAATTCTATACATTTTAAGTTTTGTTAGTGATTTATCCCCAAATCTGATTTTTTTCAGCACAACTGTATGAAACAGTACTCCAAAGCAGTAAGACAGTTTAAGAGGTGAGTAAATTTTACTGTTTTCTTCATCATGGTATTTCTTTTAACTTGATAATGTTAAATATCAGCAGTAGGTGATGCTGGACAGTTTAAGTAATGCTTTACAATTTAGGTGTGGCTTTTGAAAATATTGCTGGGTATTGTTTGCCTGTCTAAAAACTAACAAATGCTATGGTTAAATAGAATCAGAAAATGGTTTGGGTTGGAAGGGATCTTAAAGATCATCTAGTTCCAACCCCTGGCTGTGGGCAGGGAACCTTCCACTAGGCCATATTGCCCCCTGCAATCTGACTGTGAACATTTCCAGGGATAGAGCATCCGCAGCTTCTCTGGGCAACCTATTTCAGTGTCTCACCAACTTCACAGTAAATAATTTCTTCCTAATATCTAATCTAAATCTACCTTCTTTCATCTTAAAGTCGTTTCCCTTGTGCTACCACTATGCGCCCTTGTGAAAAGTCCCTGCCCAGCTCTTTTGTCACCTGCTTTAGGTACTGGAAGACTGCTAGAAAATCTGAACTAGAATGCTGCACAGTGACTTACCAATTTTTAAAAACTATTGCTGAGAAAGTATTTAAAATTTAATTTTTTTTTTTTTTTACTTTGAGACAGACATGGCCTTTGCTACATACAGGATATGTAGACAAGGCAGACCTGGTTTCAGTTCTCTGATCTAATTTATTCAGAGAAAGATTATGAACACAAGTACCTCATCTTCAGGGAAGCATCACACTTGATAGATTAGAGGGTAAATATTGCCGATATCTGACAGTTTATCCTGCCAAAGGTCTTATATTTTGGCTAAATCTGATTACACTGTGACATGAGAGGAACATATTCCAGAATTAATACTATTGTGTAGATTACTTCCCAAATTTTATGAAGCTTGATATCAAATACATTAATTTTTTCTCCCAAAGATCATTTCAATGTTTTAACAGTGTTTAATCTAATATTTTATTATTGTCTGGCTTGTACATGAAGAATTTAATTTTTATTCTGATCTATACTTTTAATTGCATAACCTGGTAATTGTATACTACCTGAAATTTTTTGTTTGCTGTTCCAATAAGGTGGTTGCTTAGAAGAAATTAGGGATTTAATTTCTATGAAATTTGAGACTTTTGTCCTGCCAAGCAAAATAGAATAATAAAACATAGTTCTAATAATTTATTTAGATTAAATGGTACTAAAAGTTTTCCATGAATTTCTGTGCTGAAAAGGGAAAACATCTTTTAACTGAAATTTTTATGAACAGAATGAAGAGATACTTGTTTAAAGCAAGGAACTATAAAAGCCAGCTGACAGAGCACAAAGCCTTTTAACACAAGTAAGAAATTCCAGACAGAGGAATGGGCCCCTGCTCTTGGTGTAAGAGATTCACTGGTGCACCTTGATACAGATATCAGGGTATAGGTATCTGACTCTGGCACAGGACGGAGCCATAAACTGTCATCTGCCGAGCAGTGCTGAATCAGCTCTCTCCTGTGAAATGAGACAATAAGCAAGAAATAGATTCCAGCCTTTTATTCATTGAGAAAGATTTAAACTTCTTTTTTCACTTTGGGAGCAGAAGAACTTCTATCTATCACCTCTGACAGAGCTGCCCCGAACCGTGTAGCAAAAGCATTCAGAATGAAGCTATCTCAATTTGTGCTGCTAAAGATGTTCCAGCTGCCATGTGATATTCCCTTATTGCAGGAAGAAGAGTGAAAGAATTTCTTGTTTAGTCAGTGAAGAGGAGTCCACTGTCACAGAGGAGTGCCTGTGGACAGGGAGGAGTACATGGAAAAATTCTGGTGAACCAGAAAAGTTCTGGTCTATCTTATAACAATTTTAATTAAAATATCTTTTATTTTCCTGTTTTATGTCACTGGCACTGTACCTGTCTGAGAGGCAAGCTTGAGCTCTTCCAGCTCAGGCTCCACAGAGAGGGAATGCCTTGCTGGGGCATCCTTATGCGGCTGTGATGTCAGTGAATTATTTCACTGCTTTGGTTCACAATGGGGGTTGCTGAGTTCATATCTACTGCCTCAAACTCAGGCACTAAGGGAACATCTGATAGAAAGTAATTTCACCCAGAGTCTGAATCTGGGCAAATACTGACCTGGGATTATGAGGTTTAATTTTTTGTACTGGGTGTCCACAAACTACTATGAAAAAAACCCTGAAGTACTCCACATTCCTTCCTCTTTTCGAAAATGAACCACAAATTAAAATCGCAAGAAGATATGCACTGTGCATGCTGGAATAAACAAAGCAAGGCAGCTGCTTTTAGATGCAAAAATTCCAACTCCTTGCAATGTATTGCACAGATCAAAAATCAATACTGAGAAATTGACTCAGCAAAAACAAATTAACTCAGCAAGCGACTTGGATTTGTTCTGCAAACTTTTCTTCTACTGTTTTTAACCCTTTAAGATATCAGATCACTACTACATAAAGGAGGAGGTGCAGCCATGATTTGTTTGTTTAGATATTTCAACACAGTTTGATAGCACAGCTTTCAAGGTGAATTTCAACACAAAGTTTTCCAAGTACATTCTGGTGATGAAAGATGTTTTTTGTTCAAACGTAGATTGAAGAATATATGGTAATTTTAGGAGTTTTTTCAAATGTTACTAAAGGAAAGTCATATTTGATCACTCAGGCATGACTCTATATTTTTGGTATATAAATATGAAATTAAAATTCTTGGTATATTTTATCTGCTTTTTCTTCTCTCTCTCTCTTTTTTTTTCCCTATGAAGTAGTTTTGATGCTTTTGTTCTGCAATTTACTAAATGATGGCTGCATGCCAAACAGATTTAGGAAAGTGATCAAACCAATATATCATAATGCAATTTTCTGAGACTGACTGATTCAAATAGACTGCTGACTAAGACTGCCAAAACACAATGAATGTTCAAGATTACTCAGAATGTTAATGTAAATTTTGCTTTCTATCCCTCTAGCATTAATTAAAATTAGAACAGACTCTTTCATCCTCTTTATCATTACAGCTTAAACAGCTTCTGACTGACACCTCAGCTGACTTATTTTCCTTCAAAACTTTTACACGTATGCCAGCCTGCCTGGCCACAAATGTAGATATAATTTTTATTCCCATTATTTGCAAGTCTAAATAGTGTTGGGGGATAGAAGGAACAGAAAATTCTCTCTACTTTCAAGGACACCTTTTTCCTTCCTTCATTCCTTATGCACTGGAGAACTTTATCCTTTTTTAAAAGTAAACAGAAGACTACATCACCAAAGTGGTTATAGAAGTAATGACAATTGAGGATAAAAATAACAGTGCTAGTTTTAACATTAAAAACTTAGATAGGTAATACCATTAACTAGGTGTCATTAAATGCCCTCTGTTATATCAAGACATATTTAGAAATATATGAACATTACTAATATATAACACATTTCTTTTCCAAAATCTTCTCCTCAGCAGAACTATACCACATGACTCATTGATATGCTGGAGGGAAGGGATCTTGACAGGCTTGAGAAGTGGGCTCATGCAAATCTCATGAAGCTCAACAAGGCCAAGTGCACGGTCTGGCACATGGGATGGGAAAATCAAAAACAAAAATGCAGGCTGGGTGGAGATTGCATCAAGAGCAGCCCTGGCAAGAAGGACTTGGGGTGTTGGTGGACAAGAAGCTCAGCAAGACCCAGCAATGTGCATTTGCAGCCCAGAAAGCCAACCGTGTCCTGGGCTGCATCCAAAGCAGTGTAAGGCAGCAGGCCAAAGGAGGGGATTCTGTCCCTCTGCTCTGCCCTTGTGAGACCCCAGCTGGAGTGTTGCATCTGTCTCTGGGGCCACAATGTAAGAAAGACATGGTGCTGTTGGAGCGCATCCAAGGAAGGGCCACAAGTAGGATCAGAGTGCTGGAGCACCTCTTCTATGAAGACAGGCTGAGAGTTGGGCTTGTTCAGACTGGAGTAGAAAAGGTTCTAGGGAGACCTTATAACACCTTTCAGTACTTAAAGAGAGCAACAAGAAATCTGGAGTAGGACTTTTTACAAGAGCATGTAGTGATAGAACAAAGGGTAATGCCTTTAAACTGAAAGAGCTTAGATTTAGATTATGTATTAGGCAGAAATCCTTTACTACGAGGTTGGTGAGGCATTGGAACAGGTTGCCCAGAGAAGCTGTGGATGCCCCATCCCTGGAAATGTTCATGGCCAGATTGGATGGGGCTCTGAGCAACAAGGTCTAGTGGAAGGTGTCCCTGCCTATGGCAGTGGTGTTGGAAATAGATGATCTTTAAGATCCTTTCAACCCAATCCATTCTATGATTTTATGATTCTATGTACCTGTTATTACTTCTATGATGAAATTCAACCAATCCATCCTAGAAGGATTCCAGACACCATTTAATTCCCAATTAATGTCTAGAAATGCAACTCAGACTGAGGTTACCTACCAAGAATTTGCTTTTGATTCTGAGGACTTTTCTAGACCAAAACAGATTGCAGCTTCCAGGACTTTTCTAATTCATGCAGTTGATCTATAGACTTTGTAGTCTATAGACTTTGTAGTGATGTCAGAAATGAATCTTCATAGAGAAATACACTATGAAAATATGTCATCTAATTACATCTATTGTGCTGGTGTTTTGTTTTCTTCTTTTTCTTCGACAGAACAGGCCAAGAATGACAAGAATATGTCCTTCGTTTTTATATCCCCTCAGATGGTTTGCTGTCTCATACCATCTCCCCAGATGCCAAGATAACTCTAATAGTGAAATCATAAATTGCCTATTCTTTGATACAGCTTCATAAGAAAAAAAAAAAACAACCCACACAAAAAAAAATTAACACTTTTGGAAACATAATAAAAGTTGTACTTAAGATAAACCCTTCAGTCCTTTTACACTGGCCACTGGAAAATGAAAAGTCATTTGTGGATGCTGAAAAGCTGCTGGCAGAGAAAAATCCACCATTTTGCAAGTATTCTGTTAAGCCCTTGGTTTCAACACACCAAGCAGGATGGTTTTCTAAACACCTTGCAGGTGTGTCCTATTAGGAGTTAAACAGGTCGTATGGGGTCCGGCCAATCACTTGGAGAGGTGGTTGGACCAGGGACCAATGATCCCTGCCATAGACCAATGCAGGGATTATATAAGGTCTGCCTGTAATTAAATAAAAGGGGGTTTATCATTTCCCTCAACTGGAGCTTTGACTCAGACCTCCANAACATAATAAAAGTTGTACTTAAGATAAACCCTTCAGTCCTTTTACACTGGCCACTGGAAAATGAAAAGTCATTTGTGGATGCTGAAAAGCTGCTGGCAGAGAAAAATCCACCATTTTGCAAGTATTCTGTTAAGCCCTTGGTTTCAACACACCAAGCAGGATGGTTTTCTAAACACCTTGCAGGTGTGTCCTATTAGGAGTTAAACAGGTCGTATGGGGTCCGGCCAATCACTTGGAGAGGTGGTTGGACCAGGGACCAATGATCCCTGCCATAGACCAATGCAGGGATTATATAAGGTCTGCCTGTAATTAAATAAAAGGGGGTTTATCATTTCCCTCAACTGGAGCTTTGACTCAGACCTCCAATTTTTTCTGCGTCACCCGTGCTTCGACTGCAACAGTCATTCATTGATTAGATGGGCTGGGAACAAAGCAGCAGTCACATGAATTAATAGATACCGAAGTATATGACTCCAGAAAAACTAATTTATATTACAAGAATAACATGGCAAGATCTTCGCAGATCTTCCTCTCATTTTGTGTAGTTGGATGATTAATGGATTAGGTATGTTTTTGTGTTTGTGTTCTCCCACATCTGGATTCCCAACACAGAGAAATGCCTCCCTGTTTCACTATCACCACAACATTTATTCATTTTCTAAAATTAGAAGCAAGTAGAAAGAAGAAAAATATTTTTTAATTTAAATTCTTCATATTTTTTAAAGGACATTTCTCCCTTTTCATATTCTCTAGTAAAATAAAACTTTTCTCTAAAGTAAAAGAATATATACACATACACACATATACACACACATACATACGCACAAATACAGAAAGAGATTGTTTTGGGTTTTCCAATTTTCATGTGAGACTGGTTTTTATCTGTAGGTTTTGTGCTTCTAAAGCCTCAGTACAAGTGAATGCAGCTAGGTGAAATCTTCAAGCCTGTAAGTAACAGCTTGGGAGGAACAACAAAACTGCCATTCACAGAAGTAATGCACATATTCCTTCAATTAGCAACGAGATACTGATCCGTATCAGGGACACTGTCTTTTGTAAAGCTTCCCTGCCTCCTCATCTGTTTTCACTGCAAAAATGAATGTATTTGAAATGAAAGAATGATCAAAATCTAAGCAGCTGTCAGTTTGCAGATTCTCCAGCTTCTGCATATGTGCTGCCACTATGCCAAGGCCGGGCCTAAAGGCCAGTTATAACAAGGAGGACATGCATATTGTGTTATATTAGTTGCTACTAATTTTCCCAATTATTTTGGCTAGAGCTATTGATTCTTCCATCAAAATGAACAAATTGGATAGGATAAAACACTGGAAAAATCTCTAATTATGAACACCCTCTAAACAACAACTCCATCAGGCAGAACCATGCCCTTATCATGGCTGTTAAGTAGTCAAAATCCCAACTGAGGGAAAAACATGTCTTTTCCTTACAATTAGTACCTTATTGTCTACTTGCTTACACCAGTTTTAAGGTCTGCAGAGCCCGGGAATTCTGGTTTTTTCTCACTGTTTAGAACCTTAGTTTGAAAGTTGCAGTTTCCATAGGTACAAATCCCTGCCAGAAATTTTCAAGAAGCTAATGGTGTGATTGTTCAGGCTGTCCTGTGCAGGGGCAGGAGCTGGAGTTTGATGATCCCTGTGGGTCCCTTCCAACTCTGAATATTGTGCAATTCTGTGAATGTCCAAAATCACAGCGAAAAACATGCAGAAAATACATATTCATGTTTTTTCTATGACCGTGGAATAGGACTGTTGAACAGGATACCTAACAGTTTTCTTCTCAATCTTTTCTCTTTTCACAGTGTGCCAGTAAGGTACTTCTGTAAAGTCACCTTTCCCTTGAATGTCCTCTTCTAGCATTGCAATATACAGCGCAAGCATGGCAGCTGCAACTAATGCTTCCTGTTATTTTCTAGATAATATTTGCCTTTTTTCCCTCTTTTTTTTCTAGACATTCTGATCATCTGCCAATGTCTTCCAAACAGCATTTTAATAATAGCTTAGTGTTTGGAAATGAATGCAACAGAAATGAGGGTTATACAGCTGAAAGAACAGATCCACAGATCTAGACATATAACCAGTACAGAAAGATGTACATCTGCTGTAATCAAGTGGGGAAAAAAAGCCACTGAGGAAAAATAATGGTGAAAAATTCAGTTGAAAACCATGTATTCCTCAAGTCTCTTTGTATTAGACAATAATTCTTGATTTTTGAAGTGAAAAACCACAATAATCATGACATGGATGAGAATTAAAATACTGATCATATAAATTTTTAAAAAGGGAAATCGAACATCTAGAGTGACTAGGACTAGTTGCAGGGTTATATTTTGCAGGCTTTTACAAATATCAACACGAAAACTGGTGAAATTAATGAAAATTCTTAGTTCTCAAAGAGACAAAGATAAACATAGAGACTTTCTTTTTTTTTTACTGCATATATGAATCTCTGTTACCAGTAGTTTTCATTAAAGGCAATTCCAGTCTCTGTCTACATCACTTTCAGGACTGAGTCTAAGGAGAGAATTATCACATTTCACACAAATTCAGGTAATATAATTAGTTTCCTGAAACAAACAAAATGACCTGAGAGTATTTACTTTCTGCCTAAATCCCTCCAAAAGTACTTCCAAGTAGTGATATCCAATGCTTTACTGTTGCAATTGCTATCTGTCCATACTGGTTCTTACAAGCATACCACAGGATTTTGGCCAACCTTTTAACATGGAAGTGGCTATCAATTAAAGTCTATGGAAACTGATGACTGGATGGCAAGAGAAACCTTATCAGGCAGGGTTTGACTCCATACCCTTCTCTTCTCACAACTTTTTTTTTTTTTGGTCAGAAAACAGATTTTCAAACAGTAAGGTTTATCTAGATTCTTAACTGAGGTAAAACTAGAATAAGTAGGTAGAATTCCACACTTATAATATAGTTTCATGATGTTTGTGGAGCATGCCATAATCCAAAGGTAGGAGCATTAGAACTACTTAGATACTGAAATTCCAACTGCACATGAAGAGCTGTTACCCAGCAGTGAATTAAGTTTCCTCTGAGTACTTTTCATATGTGCATGCCAAGTCTCTACGCACACTCAGAGTGCTCCATCATGAAATGCCCTATATAAATGTAAATTTATACTAATATCTGGACAGTATCAAAGTTATTCTTTAAAATGCAGAGTGGCATGTGAAGTAGAGTAAGAAATTAATCACTGTGTATCACAGACAAAGCTCCTTGAATACAAGAAGTTTATTTTACATAATAGGTGTCATCCGAGAAAGCGTTGGTTTGTATACAAAAATACAGACACCTATTCTCACATGCCTCAAACAGTGACGTGGAAACAGAGGTATACTGGAAATGACTGAAGAAGTAAGCCATCTACCAGCCCCATTCACTTCTACATGAAATGCCTTATCGATTTAAAAGGAGGTGAAGAGGCACTATACTGCGGAACGGCCTAGCCTTGTTTTGTGTCTCCAGCTGATTTCCAAGCAGTTAATTCTGGTGGCTGTAAAGGGAAGCAAAACCAAGAGAAACACTATTTTTTTGGATGTGTTGATGCAGAGAAAACTATTTAAACAAACCTTCTGGAACCGGCTTTACTTTGCTCTCAAGTCTGTTCCTACCATCCAGACCCACCCCATCTGATTTCAGTCACTTGACATGCTTGAGAAATGTGCTAACTACATCAAATCAGGGGAAAGAAGAGAACACTCCAGAGAGCAGCATTACTTACTGAGGCCTAATCCAAAGCAACCAAACCTGACCCTTCATATCAAAATCTTCTTAAGACTCCCAGGATTTGTACTACATATTTCAGGGAGATATGAAAAATGGGAGTTATATCCCATTAGATGGCCAGTTGTGTGATGACAAAACTCATTTCAGCAAGGAACTGCATTGGGCAGGTCAAGACAAGATCCATGACACGGGTCCAAAACTTTCCCAGCTGTTTTTCTCCCACATCTGTGGATTTAGCCTAGACAAAAGCACTTCTCCTTTGTGGCACATTGCAATTCCCATGTGGTAGACCAAGCTGGGGACATAAAACACTCGTTGGCCATGTGCAGGCAACAGTCAGTGCTGTCCAGCTGCAACCTGGCACTCAGTAGGATTGCTAAACAAAGGAAAAAATTGCAATAGTTCACCCCTTCTTTTATCTATTTGCTTTAGGAAAAGGCAACTGCGGCATTAAAATGTCAAGATGTTTGTTGTTAATAACAAGGCCAAAAATAGATCTTTAAAGAATGTGAAAAATGAGGGCAGTAGAATTTAATAGGATCTCTGATGACCTAAAAAAAAAAAAGCCCATTTACAGCTCTTTTGCTGTGTATTACAACAAGCAAAAATAAAGCTAATTTATCTCCAAAACAGCAAATTGCTTTTTAGTAAATGGCCCATGAGGGGGTAATAAAAACATTAGAGAATCTTTGACATGGTAAATAATTAAAGACTGGTCAAAATCGTGATAGAAACTCCCCATTGCCTGCAAATTGCAAGACCTCAAGGGTACTCCTGCATAAAAGGAAATGTACAGTAACACAGGAAATGACCCAAGTGCCAGGTCCAACACAACAGAATTATATATTAAATATTAAGTAACAGCAAGCACCAAAAAAAGGGAACTTTACATCATCATCATCATCTAATTTGGCTCTGTATCATGGGGACTTCTACGTCCTAATGGTTCAAATGATAAATTCAAATAGAAAAACCAACAGTGTAATAATCTAAGAAAGATAGTACATTAATAGGTCATGTATATGGAAATAACCTCTTAAATTGACCAATTAAGTCATAAAAGATAAAATTACATATCATAATTAAGTATTCTATAAGCCATTCTCTAACATATACTGAACATTTCCCCTTTATTTGATTAAATTTTAAAGACAATAGACCCATACAGAAATGTTTTTGTTCCACTGAGCTACAATAATTCCTGACCAAGAGTGATTTAGATTCCCAAAGCACTATGATGATTTTCACTAAAACCACGTCTGTTTTTCATAACTCAAGACCTGTGGTGCTCCAGCTTAGTCAAATAAAATCTCTCTCTCAACTGCGAAAGTAAAGCCAAGTACCAAGTTCTTCATATAAAATGCCAGTATTGTTCCCCTGAATTCTACTTATTTTTATTGAGTATAAACAAGATTTTAAGGGTCTAAAAACCCAAAATCAATGAAAATCATACCATTAAAAAGTAAGGTAAAATGTCTTAGGGAAGAACAGTAACAGATTTTCGAAATGTCACTTACCCTACATTGTAAATGCAAAATAAGATTTTAAGTTATTCCAAAAATTAAATAAATAGAGTAGAATCAGATCTACTGGATTCACCTATATCAAAAAGAAACCTCAAAATTATCTTATTACTCCACCCATTCCAGGCAATATTTTTTTTCAATTTTTTTCTTTTTTCATTAACCATTACACTCATATTACAGCTCTTTACACCTGCAGGCAGCTTAATGTCAATTATAAATAAAGCCATTAATTAACAGACATTTCATTAACCTTATAACTTGATAGGAGGAGGGGTAATAACCAAGTTGAAACACAAGACATTTGTATTGGATACAAAGAAAAAAACCCCGAAAACATAAGAGAGGTCAAATACTGCAACATGTTTTCCAGGGACACTGTTGGATTTCTATTCTTGGAATTCTTCAGGACTCTAATGGAGATAGTCCAGACTGGGTGTCTTGATATAGTTACCCGTGCTTTGAGCTGATGGCTGGACTAATTGATCTCCAGAGGCCCGTTCTGATCTCAATTTTTCTGATTCTATTATATTCTTCTGTCTGCGTTTTCACTGTCAAGCTTTTTAAGAAATGTAAAAGAAACCAACCAACCAGAAAAGAACATATGCTTTAATAAGAAAAAAAATACTTAATGGCAAAATAACTAAACGTCTTTGGCACACTTGGTACTGTTAGTCGGTCTAATGGTGTCAACACTGAAATAATGAAACCACAGAAAAATGCTTAGGACATAAGGTTCATATTTTGAAAACAGCCCTTCTTTGCGCTGTCAGTTCTCTAAGAAGTCACAGCTTTACAGCATGAGTTTAGCAGTGACCCATGGTAACCATCTAGTGAGGAGAACCTGTTTCTGCAAAGCTGTATTTTGGAGGCAACGGAATACAGAAGAAAAAACCTGCTTAGAACAGATCTAAATTTTGACCACAAATCCCTCTATTCCTGTTTTCCTAAGAAATTTTGCAGGGTCAAGGAGATAATAAAGACTTTTTTTCAGTCATAAAATTGAGAGGCATTTGGTAACGTAAGCTTCTGTGCATTTGCTGATTATATTCAGTGTATTTATACAGAGATTTAAACAAATGTCTCTGCTCAACCTGGGAAAATTCCTTTGGCAATAGGTCTAGAAAATGCCAGGGTCTGCAAGATGAAACTTCAGATGGTCTTCTGCTACTGTGTCAAAACATGGGAAAATTTTGAATACCTATTATGAATCACTACAGCACTGATATAACAGTTACACTGATTTATGGGTTTTAGTGTACTCTAAGAGAAAAGGGCACTTTCGTCAGAAACAGAACTCAAAGCAAACTTATTGTTTATTTATCTAGGTTCCTGAGAAAATATTATTTGCACTATGAAGCACATTCATTTTAGCAGTACCTTATAGACTACTGAGGGCAGTACAGACTATGGTCTTCTTTTTGTACAGGCACTGTCAAAAAAAGCTTTTAAACCTCCTGTTGTGTGTATTTTAAAGGACAACCAGAAATCATTAAGTAGAGAGAGATCGAATTAAAAATTCAAGCTGTCCTTTTGACTAGGAATAATGGATAAATTAGAGACCAAACCATCTTCATTTCTTCATCAGCAAGAAATTACTGTGTCATAGATTATGACACTGTATAACACCTACCAGAATAGTGACATTGTAATGTCACCATATTTGTACTTCCATCTCTTTTTGATGGGTGATCATGTCATTACAAAGGATGTGAAGCACTTCACCATAAATCATCCACATAAATCTATGTAAGTCGTGATAACTTCGTGACACTATTTGTTCCGCAAGAACTGTCTTGCTGAGGGTACAATTGGTCCAGTAAAACTGAGACAGCTCAATTTTTATTTTAATGTACTATTTGAAATTCTTGCCTTTCTGTAAAACATGAAGGAAAAATATGAATTTCATTTGAAATTTACCAAAATTAGAAAACACACAAAAAATATATACCACAATACCCTTAGAAACCAAGGTTAAATCTTATGACACAAATACACAGATGGATACACGTTCAGATTGTAGCCAAAAATAATTAATGAATGATACTGCATTTTTTTCTTGTAAAAAAATTGCAGAAAAAAGGCCGAATTTTAAACATTTGCATTCATTGATTAATGGTTTTCATCTATGGACACAGAATTTATTTCTCTTCTTCTTCCTTTTGCTGAAAAAAAGGTTCAAACCATCAACATGTATTTTTGCCATCTTTACAGGAAAAGCCAGGAATAATGTAGATCCATGTGTAAATTGAATTCTTTTCTTCTTTCTGAACTCTGCTGAACAAGTAGAAAACAAATGTAAATGAGGAAGGAAAGCAGCCAGAGTTCCTCAGGGTTCCACTGGGAGTGTAAAGAATATGTTGCTGGTGATATTTCTGCTGTTGTATTTAGTGCCAACAAATCTCCAAAGAATTTTTTTTTTCCAAAACAGCAAACTGTTGCAAACCTCAGTTAATGTACTTTGCATAATAGTGCTTCTAAATTCATACATGGTTCCTTTTTGCTTTGTCAAGCTAAGCACCTAGAGACCCCAAAGCAAGCCAGGGAAAAATAACCACTGCATACATTAGAAAATTCACAACTACAAAGCTCTAGCCTGTAGAATTACTAAGCTTTTTACTATTCTACTTGACTGTCAGTACAAGGTATTTTACAGGTATTAAAGCCAACAAGTCAAACAGGGAGACTGATGTAATGTTAATGCATGAGCATGTTTTGTGTAATAATGAGATGGTAAGAAAGTGTATGAAAAAGAAGACAGGAGAGAAGTGAGAGGAAGAGAAGGAAATGGTAAAATGTTGCTATATTTAATCTACCACACATATCAACGTCAATCCACAAAATGAAAAAGGTTTTTGCGTTTTGCTTGGTGAAGTAAAGCCTCTCTAGTGAGCGAACTTAATGCCCGAGATCTGCTGACTTCTCTGGGAGCAGAAGACCTGACGCATAAGGAAGAATAAACTGTAGGACAACAGGTCTATTGCATGCACCCTACTGTTAAGTAAAATTTTGACAAACAATTCTTGCTTCTTGGCAAACTCCTTAGTGCCTACTTTTTTGAAGCCTTGACTATTTTAACCTGCTCCAGTACTGATTAACTAATTCGCAGATCAGCTAAGGCTGTAGGGGACTTCCAGAGGTCATCCAGTTAAACGCCCGTACTACAGAAAGGCCACAACGCACAGGATAATGTACACAAAGTTGTTGAATGGATGAAAGGAGAGAGACACCCCAGTGTCTCTGGGCTCAGCCACACTCAAAATAAAAAGGTGTTTCCTGGTGTTTCAGTTTATACTCACTGTCTCTTCTGTCAGTGGGCACCAGTATATAAAAGAGCCTGGCTCCATCCTCTTTGCACCCTCCTTTCATATTCTTGTGACATTGACCACATTGGCCTAAGCTTTCTTTTCTCCAGGCTGAAGAGGACCAGGTCTCTTAGCCTTCCTGCGCTGGAGGCATACTTCACTTCATGCTGCTTTATTGGACTGCCTTCAGTGTGTTCATGTCTCTCTCATGCTGTGGGGTCCAGAACTAGACACAGCACTCCACGTGTGACTTCACCAGGGCTGGCAGAGAAGTTGTGGAAAACTGATCCTTGGAAGGGTTGAAGGCCAGGCTGGGTGGGGCCCTGAACAACCTGGTCTAGTGGGAGGTGTCCCTGCTAATGGCAGGGGAGTTGGAACGAGATGATCTTTAAGGTCCATTCCAACTCAAACCATTCTATGACTGTATGAGTCTCTGATTTTATCATAGCATACAGGTCAAGGAAGAGTATGCTTTTGCTTTAAAACTCTTCAGTTAATTTCTAAAATCTGCTTGAAGGACTCAATTCCTATAAATATAATAATTTAACAGCTTTTGCTTATTCTGTCCTTGTCACACTGTTGTGCTGCTCACTTTGAGAATTCACACTTACAGAGATGATGTGGAAAGGAATGCAAAAATTAGCTGAATGACAAGAAGAAATAAACCTGGGAAACAAGGTGAAACACCAGTTGGAAATTATACATCTACCAACATCCTATACTCTGCTTTCCCTAAATATTCCCAAAAACTGTGAAATAAAAGTGGAAGCGGCAGTATCTGTTGTAACACACTGGTAAGGTAATCTAATTTGCTGCCTAATCAAAGAATAGTGACTTCCATCCTTGATCTAGCCAAACAGTCTTGTGAAACTGGCTGCTGAAATCTGAGGTGATGTTATTGTCTTATCTCATAAAACACTGTAAATACCAGCATTATTCTTGAATATGGGAAGGTGGGTACAATATCTGAAAAAAAAAAGTACTGACAGGAAATATAAAGAAATATTCTTTAGCAAATGTCTATCCAACATGTCAATAGTAATTTTAGTTTTGTTAGCCGTTATCTAAATTCTGTCTGACAGAAATATGCTGAACTAATTCTATTCTGATTCCTTTTTTTTGTTAATTTCAAATTAAACATGAGAAATACTTCCATTGTTTCATCTAGAAAAGAAGTGACAGCTGAGGAGAATACTATTTATCTAACCTTGACAGTGAAATAAAACAGAAGTATCAGTGCACTAAATATGCATTGTTATGAACTTCCAGATATCAAAATTTGTACTAATTTAGGTATTATGACAGTCTCATATTGAAATAGGTAGGAAAACTTCGAAAACTGCTCTCAGGGTTTTAATGCTTTCATTATGTGAGAAAGTTCGTATTTCATAACTAAATTGGTTGATTTTGAGTAATTGTTTCTACATGTCTAATTTTATGTAGAAAAAGACTGTGGGGCTCATGAAAAAGAGAGATCTGTAAAAGAGTATACAGTGTGAGAACTACACTGCATTTTAAGAATACTACTGAGAATGATTAATAAGGCTTTCAGCCTGTATCCTAAAATAATCTCTCAGGAGTGTTATTCTTGTCTTTGTTGATGACACCTGGAGGACAGACTCCTAATCTAATATGCCTAAATTAAATACCTAGAATAGGAAGTAAAATTATGTCCACTTACTTCAAAAACTCTTAAACAGAAGGATGGTATGAAAAGCAAATATATTTAATATAGGTTTACAAAGCAAAATATATTTCAGCAGATCTTCATCTTAATTCAAAAGCAAGCACAAATGAATCCTATAGATGTCAAAATAATTTCTTCAGAGGGCTTCTGTTTGGAAAATTGATCGATTTTTTTGGTTGTCTACAGTTGAACATAGCAGAGGTACAGTTTTGTAATGCAGCTGCAAAACTTCTTTTAGAAATGAAATCTATGTCTACATATATCTCATCTGTATATCCACAGATGAGATAATTAGAATTCTGTAGTTGGCTGATTAACTGAGAACATACTATTCTAAATCATTCCTTGCTGTTCTGAAAAATCTACACTTGCACATGATCTATTTAGGTTTTTACACTTCTATCTATTATGAATTCAGGCAAGTACCAAAGGACTTACTATCCAGTCATACTACATGGATTTAATTTCATTAAGGAAATCTAGTTTACTGTTAAGACAGCAGGGTGTTCTAAATTTTATTTTAACCATTTGGAATGTGAGATACAGTAAAATTAACCGGAAAAAACCTCTCATTCCTGGAGCTGTGAGGTTTACTTTGTGAATCTCCCTAAACAATAGGGGCAGCAGGGCGGGGCAGCAGGAGAGTAAATTAGTCAGAGTTTTAAAAAACTCAGGAAAATGCAGTAGGAATTAGATTTGAGCAGTGATTTGGCACAAATCTATTTAATAGAGATCCACACTAGTACATTTGTATAAGATAGATGGATTTGATTTAATCTTGCCAAAAAGAACATTAAATTACACACCAGATGAGTCTAAACTCACTTTATCACCAATAGAAAGAGAGTGAGTCATTTTTATGAAGTTAATCAGCTCATCCAAGGTATAATGAAGACTCTCTTGAAGGACCAGCACCTATTTAACAATTTTTTTTTCCTTTTTTTCTCCTTTTCTTTCTTTTTTAAAGGGTAAGAGGGTTACCTGAAATTCATATTCCTGCAAATTGAAGATCAAAGCCATGCTGCTCTAAAGGCTGCTACAAGAATGTTCTTGTCTCTTCATCATCTCAGAGGAAAATATCCCTGGCTGGCTCTACTCATTAATTACAGAAACGCTCTTTGGGCCTGGTTGAGGACACACAGAGACCGGGACAGTTATTGCCATATCTCAGTTTATTTGACTAACACATCAGTTGAAGGAGCTACAAGCCAAAATTCTCTACTTGTTTTAGAAGTCCAAATAAAACCATTTCTGACATTTATTAATTTGTGACATTTGAATGTTTCCTAAGAAGCACGGGGAGATATCTTAAAATAGGTTTCACCGCTATTCCTAAGATGTCTAAGCAGAACAATGTCTCATTTCCTGAGTCTTAGTACATAATACTTCAACATGGTCCCTGAAATATACTTTTCCAGTTTGAAGTAAGAATTAAAGAAATATTGACTTGATGTTAGAAGAAAGGGGTGCAGCATGTGAGGGGCATATAGATACAGCTCTACTTGCAAATCCTAGAAGTTGCATGGTGGGAATATTTTTTTAAGCAACTAATACCTAATATGACCAGGGGGGCCCCTGCATTTTCTTTATGAACTAAAATATAAAGCAAATGTGTAGGTCAAGGACAAAAATGGTTAAAAGGCATATGCACATAAATCAATAAATCTCATTAAAGCAATCCCTATTTGCATTTTGGCCTGTTTGACACCATTAAGATGAAGCTGGTAATCTATTAACTCCATCAATATTTAATGCGCTGAAATTATAAATAAGAGGGAATAATTGTGAACTAATTAATAGCAGTCTTTTCCTACTGGCATAATAATATGTTGTAATGCAAAATCTCACTTATAATTTTGCTATATTATTACATCAAGAACATAGGGGCTTGTTTACTTAGGTAGAGTATGGCCTTGAGGATTAATCATCTCTAAGTGTGTGATTCTTGGAATTCATAATAAAAGCTTAAGAGCAAATTTAACTATTTATCCATTTGCAATTTAAATTTAGGACAGAGGAAAACTACTAGTATCACTGCCAGCTGTTCTCGTGTCTCACTGAGCACAAGACCAAAACAACTTTCACACTAACAAAAACATCTCTGCAAGGACTAAAACACATTCTCTGGGTTCCACTGCAAGAACTTCTAAAACTAGGTCCAAGAAGTTTCCAGAACACAGACTCTTGAAGACCTGGCAATCCTTTTATAGTGTTGCAGTAACTTGGGCAGACAACATAATGCGCTGCGGATATGCCTTTGCAACCAGAGCAGAGACAAGTTTGAAGGCTCCCAACCAGAGGTGAACTCATCCATTGCTGATTTTTTTATACTGGTTATTCCTAGACAAATTAAGCAAATGCTAGACGAATCTACTTTGAAATTAATTATGAGAATACTGTGATCAGAGCCTTGGAAAGCAGTTTTGATGAATTACTCTGCAGATACATTGATATTCTTTGTGGATTTAGAAACAGGACATAGATCTACTTTTAATCCTTTACTTTTATTTCATGCCAAAAAATCTTCATTAAAGCATGCTGGGACTAGAGCTAGGTTTTTTATTTTACAAGTTCTCATTTCTTAAACATCAAGAAAACACCAAAAACCACTGTGATTAATTCTGTCTTTAGTAAGACTGTTCTTTCTTGAGCCAGTCTGATAAATCACTGAAGTCTTTATATTCTTTATACAGATGAATAATATCTCTCTTTGGTACCGCTGGATATTTTAGGAATTTTGAGCTTCTCAGAACGTTATTCAGCACTGTTTACACAGTGGAATGAAATAATATAGGACTTCCCCATACCAGCTTTTGAAGAAGAAAAACAGATGAAAATGTGTGAGTAAAAGAGGGAAAGAATAAATTTATTTAAACATTCACGAGAACAGGTACAATAAAAATATTCCAGGATGACTCAGGTTATAAATGGAAAGCCTTTCTAGAAAGGCATGTGCTTTCACTCTATTTGGAAAATTAATTAGTATTTTAAAATGAGCTTTTTCACTGACATGAGTAATGTAAAAATGAGGTTAATTAAGAAAAGTTCATTACAGAACTCTATAATTTATAACAAAATATACTTATCAAAGTGGAAACTCAGTAATTTCCTTAAGTATTGCTAAAAATTAGAAATACTTTAAATCATAATTTTCTTAAGTCTTGCATCAAAAAATTATTCCTTTAATATTTTTAAAAGTATTTTGCTTGTCATAAAAAGTCTTATCACAGGTATTTTAAAACCTTACCAACAAATGTAAGGGCAACTGACCAAAAGAAACATTATAGTAAATAAGAAGAACACTTATGGGTTCCTTGGAAATGGTATTAACCTGAATGATTTATTTTTAAAATTTTTTTCATATGTCACACACAATTGAAAGGCTAACTTTTTGCTTTAGAACTCCTATTTCATTTTTCTTATAATAGCCTGGCATATCTGCTATGCTGTAAGACTGCACTACAGTACTTGCCTTTCTGTGCAAGCTGGGATACATGCAAATTTATAGCCTTAACTACCACAGAATACAGTATAAATTATAGACATTGTTTAAGACCATATTGAACAGAACAGAGAAGACAGAGAGAGTTTTAGAGGAACTTCCTTTTCTTTCCTTTCAGTTTTTAACAAACTTACTTTTTTCATGCCTAAATCTAATCTAATGGTAAATTCTGAATTGTAAAGGAGCACACATAGGATATCTTGATAAACCCAGTATTTGACATTTCTTTTGACGTCTTTAAAGGCGCAGTTTAAAAGTTGTTAAATTTTAGTTATGATGCAAACATCAAACTAAAAAACACAGTAGAAGTCTAGAAGTACAAACTGGTCAGCTTTTAGATTTTTGTTTGCGTGGAACTGTCTGCTATTAGATAAGATAATCCAACTGTAGACAATCTATATCAGGAGTTATAGCAACTAAGTCACTAACTATGCTAAACTCACTGAGTCCAGGACCAGGCCCCATTTCAACCAATGAGTCAAATCAATGGTAAAATTAATGTAAGGAAACATCTGCAATGGTTTCTTGTTCATTTCACGATGTCCAATCCTACTTGAGTTGCCCAATTTGTACACTATTTATGATATTTCTCCATAGCTATGAATGTTAAACTCATTAAAATGATACATCTCACATTGTTACAAAATTTTAAGAACGGTCCAACAAATGGAAAATACAAATTCTATACTTTAAAAAATTCTGTGTAAAATGGCCATCAAACAATATGAATTAAGCAAAGAAAAAATATATTATAAACAGAAAAATGTGCTACTTTGAGTTATAACTATTTTATAAAATTTGATTATTCTGATATATTACAGAAAGTAAATGATAGGTACAAGTGTAAACTCTACAGAATTGTAATGTTTCATGTAACTCCTGGTGGGTAAGGTCACCAAATCAGAGTGGGTTTATTTTCCTGGAGATGTAATGACCTCACTCCTCACCTTCCGTCCATCTATGACATATGTAGATTTAGATCAGATCATCACAAACCTCACTTTATAATATCTCAGCAAAAACTCAGCTATAAGGCAAAAGGCATTCATTTCTGTGCTCTATCATTCCATTTCAGCATATTTTCATTCTACATTTTATTGTTGCATTTTAATTTTTATTAAAATTATTAATATATTATTAATACATTTTAATGTTTTGGATTACTAAATAATTTTTGAGAGGTTTTTCGCTTTTTACTTTTTGAACAGAGCAGGGCTTCAATGACAAGTGAAAAACAGTTGGAAAATCATCTAGACCAAGCAACTCATTTAAGAGGAGTTTCCACAGGGCTTAGAGAAAATCAGCATCTCTAGAGAGGGATTCAGAACTGCTAAGTTACATTGTGCTAATGTCAGGAAATATTTATGAACATACTCATCTTTTTCTTCTAAAATGGCTGACTCTGTGATCCATTGTTCTTTTTTAATCACTTTAAGATCAATAGAAAGTTTCAATGATGCCACATCCTTTTGCAGATGATGCAATTATATTATTTTTTTACCTAACTAACTTAAATCACAGGCTCAGTCAGAATGCCTGTCTTCACATTTCCTCCTGGACAAAATGAGAGCACTATCATTCACAGTGTTACAGGGAGTTTAAATACTACCACTTGCAATTCTGTGCTGAGCAGAGATGATACTCTTAATGGCTATGTGGTGAGCCATAGCAAACCACCTACGGCTTTGCACTGAGCTAAATTGACACTACCTATCATGCCATGACTACAACACTCCCTTTTCACAGTTGCACACCATATTAAGGGCAAACACAGGCCATGGTGCACTCACCACAGGGTCACACCCCAGTGGACATCAATGGTACAGGAACAGTTTAAACACTGAGCTCACTGTATTAGCTGTAGGGATACTGAGATAAGAACATTAAAAAGCTACACAACTTCCTCACTCCCCCAATACACAACTGCAGAAAAATTTCAATCAAAACAAGCTCTTGCGGAGTATTTAACAGAAAACTAGAAAAAGCCTTTCTACTTGAATACATGATGTTAACGTTGTTAAATCCAAAGAAGTAAACTAAAATCACTGCCGAAGTGTTCTCAGTACATAGCACACCTAGCCATATTGAATAAAAGCCAAAATTGCAGGATATGTTCTTCACTATTATCAACATTTTCACTCTACTGCACTTAACAGGGAAAAACCTCCCTATCAAAGCAGTCCACTGAGCAAAGCAGTTACCAGTCTCGGTGCTGTATGGAGCTCGATGAACTGCCTCCCACTGTCTTATCATGGAGCAGTGTATGCACATATCCTACTTTCTGACAGGAGAGAGATCTATTTTTCATAATTTATTTTCATTCAGTTTGGGAAAGAGATTTAGTTACAGGACAGTTAAGAAGTTGCTGTCACTGGACTGCTAGCACAAATTTAAACAAAGGCAGTATAGAGTAGACGAGTGCATCTTTAAGTCTGGAACAGTAAGTTCACTCATAGCTACCTACATTCATCAGCTCACATAGCTATATTTATTCGTTATTTGATATATGACCTCTCCATATCAGCCAGCTTGTCTCCCATGTGGAGAAACTGACAGATTTTACTCTTACATAATTTAGTAATTTCTCCAAATAACAATCATGTTCTCAACACAGGAGTTGATGATTACTTTTTCAGGGTGATTCCAAAAAGAAGCCGTGTTTACAAGTGGTGAGAAAGTTTTTTACATAATCAACTGATAAACAAATGAACAAATGGGAACTAAACCACATAAGGTTTTTTTGCATATGAAGACTTTCAGGTATGATACAGACAACAAGTAGTAACTTCATATTGGCTAAGATTGCTCTGAGTTTAATCTACTGCCTCTACTCCGAGGGGAAAGTCTGACAGAAAAAGACAGTTAGCACCCAGGGAGCAGAGGAGAATATTTGCAAGTAGGCAGGTTATCTTATGTATTACCTTCTAACACAGATAGTTATCATATACAGAGTAGCGATGAACTTTAGCTGTAGGAAGAAAATCATATCATTGCTGAAAGTTTATAACTCTAATAAGTACATGACTTCTCATTCAAACATAGCAATGAGTTTATCTCCCTGGATCGTTTCTGAAGGTGCTTTATACACATTCTGATTTTTCCCCTGTAAAGTTAAACAATTACTTCCGTCTTTTACTCTCTAAATATATTCAATCTGTGGTAGCAATTAGTTTTTGTGACGTTATTTGCTGTAAAAATCTTTTGCATTTGAAATAGCAAGGAGGTTGCATTTACCCCAAAAGTGTGGTCTGTGGTTTGTCAGTTCAATCTCATGTTGTCATCAAGTATATATGACCATGCTAGGTAAAAAGAGAAGAGACCACCATACACACTTGGCAATATACCACTTGAAGAGTCCTGACTGGAACCTTCAACCAAAGAAAAGCAAACTTTGGAAGTCTCAAGGACACAGAGAACTTCTGCAGTAATATGTCTGCTACCTAACACTGGAATGGAGCAGTGAGAAATAAATACATAAAACCCCCTTGTAGGTGGTTTTGGTTGTTGTTGGGTTTTTTCCCCTCTAACATCTACCACATCAGCGTGGTATTTTTCTCAGATATTTACCACAAAAATTATCAGCAATTTTAGATTTTTCTTACTACTACGTTATATATCTGTAAGTGGGAGGCAACCTGTGAATTAGATTGTCAGAAGGTTTGAGCTTGCTGTTCCTTAGGGTTAAGAGCACTATGTGCTATTTCTTGGAACAGGACTGGATGTGAACCAACAATTTGATTGTTATTCAATCTTGCTCATGTGGTTGTAGGACAGTAAAGTCAGAAAAATTCCTGAACACATCTAGCCTCAGAATTTGATAGCACATTGAGAAACTTCTGACCAGCTCTATGAAAGTGAGCAATAAAGAGCTTGCTATGCTCTCAGTGAACATCCGGGGGGAATGTGGGAGGTGTGTGTGGGGAAAACAGGGATAAATACAACTCAGAATCATTTAGAAGGCAACCCAGTCATACTCTCAGCACAGGGACATGCACGCACACACATACACACACAGGCACACATTTACTTGCATCCACCATGGAATTTCTATTAGAAACTTGATAAAACATCTAATTTTTAAAGTTATTTAATTTTGCTTTCCAGCTTGAAGCATTGTCATATCTGCCAGCTCTCCTAGTAGACCTCTTCCAATATTGGTTTAACCTCATTACTGGAAAACTAGCATCTCATTTCAAAGCTGAATTTGTCATCATTTCCAAGATTTCACTGCCTTTTTATTGTGTTCCTATTAGAAAAGGCCAGGTAAATGCTTAAGAAACATTGTGCTAGACTCTAATGACTTTTTGAAATGAAGTTAATAACTTATTATATATTTGTGATATTGTTACTGCTGCTTGGAAACTCTAAATTATTCTGTATTACAAGCTAACTACTCCTTGTACGTGTCTGGCACTGGAAGTAAGGGAAAACAGACTCAGTTGCTTGTTAAGACTAAATATTACTCTTTTTATTACTTCTGGTCATGAGAAGCGGTCATCTAGAAGCATACTTAAGGAAAATGAGAATCACTTCATAGAACGAATTACTTTTGCAAGCAAACCAATTACAAATATTCCTACAAAAACCTTATCACTGTTGCAATATGTAGTATAACAGCTGAATTCCCAGTAATACGAATGAAAGTAGCAAAGTTTCCTGGGGATGAGGACTTCTGGTGAAGTGCCACCCACTGCAGTGTTTGGAAAAATATGACATAGAATATCTGGGAAAACTTGTAAGAACTATTTTCGACACTCTGTTGGCCAGCAGTAGGAAACCATCTTTATAAATTAAACATAGAAAAAAATACAAAAAAAGAACAACCCAGACATGCAAACAAGCAGAAGGATTTCTCCTAAAAACATTTTCTTAAATCCATACTCAGTACCTTTTTTCACGCCTACAACTTTTCCCATCCTTAACACCGCTGATTACTTTGCATTAAACACACTTCAGGATTCTGAGAGCAGTAAATAATTTTTTATCTTTCCATTCTTCTTTCAAATTCAAAATTATAGAAATTTGACAACATTGAGCAGATAAATGCTTTTCTACCTGATTCAACTAAACACTGGATCCAGGAGTGAGGATGTGGACAGCAATCTACCTCGGGCTTCACCACTGTGGCTGTTTCCTTCCTTTGCAGTCTTTGCAAACACAGTACTTTGGGATGGGCAGTAGAAGGTTTAAGTGTGTTACCTCATTTTCCATTTTTACTCAGAAGTCTGTGTAGTCCCCAGGCACTAGTACTTACTTATCTAGAGCTCTGTCTCCAGGCTTTTATGCTCAGCTATCAAAAGTGACAAAGTTGCATGGTATTTCCTATACTGTCATCAGTGCAGGGCCAGGAGCTGGGGGCGGGGTACCATGGGTAACTGAGGCTTATCAGTGATAAATACTGGTCATTCTTGCGTTCATCATTCATTTGGCAGAGCAGCAACATTTCACATACTGCCCACTGAATTGGGAAGGACATTGTCTAGAAAATGGAAGAATAAAAACAAGAAATAGTCCTGGCACTAAGAGTAGTATGCATATTTATACGGTTGGGTTAATGAATTTGTGAACGTTAGGCTATGCATTTTAATCCTAGCCATGGCTGCTGTAATTCTGAAAGCTGCATATTGAGCAGGTTTGAGATGTGTTTTGGAAGTTGATAAGTGCAAATGATAGAGACAATTCCTAAAAGCCTCCAAGTAGCCAGATGGAGAGGGATGGATATGATAAAAGACTGGAAGCACCTGAGATTACTGCTAGCTGTAGGTCAAAACTAGACAGGACACTTGTGTTTGTTATACATGTGCTCTCTCACTTAAGAGCATTTTTTGTGAGTCTTCATTCATACTACATTCTAGCATACAACTGTTCAGGAAAAGTCATGCTGGCTCTAACTTTGAGCACCATATTGAAGGATACAGAAAAAACCCCCAGTATTTAGCCAGCCTTTCCTTGGTAGTAAGAATATTTTATGAGAACAGAAATGAATGGTACATAGAAATGAGGTTTAAGGACAAATGTTTACCCACTTGATGCTATGAACAGTGACCGCTGGGTCTCAGAGGTACTGCCTCTATCTTGTGAAGCCTTGCTACTCCCATTATACCCATAATTTTATTGATGCCATGAATTATACAGTCTTAAAGAGAAAATGAGTCTCACTTTGACCTGATTAACATGCAGAAGGTAATAATACAGAAGTAGATAAATGGGCAGGGGAACAAAAAGGCATACAGAGTATGTGTTAGATTAAAACAGAATTAGAACTCTATAAATACCATCCACTATATTATGCAACCTTTAGCATATATTTAAGCTTGAAATATCTTGTAACAGGCAGCAATAATTATTAAAAGGAGTGATAGGAATCCTATTCTCAAGCTAGATTTTTCAAGTGTCCTACATCTGCAAATAAAACCCACTGTCTTAGTTTTTCTATAAACCATGAGATGATAATCTGATGTCATTTTTTTCTGTCATAAAAATACTTCCCTTTCTGAAACCTGAAGAGACATACCTATTTGTCTCATGACGAGGTCAGGGGGTACTGTTTTAAAGCAAGGCCTTTCAGCAACATGCAATTCCAACTTCTCCGAGAAATCAGTGCAAGAAAATTCTAACAAATCTAGACAAAAAATGTTCTCTGCTTAGCTGTTCCTAATGTGAAACAAAAATGAATAGCCTTTACTATACACATAAAAGCAGACTGTAAAGTGATTATGGGGAACCAAGACAATAAGACCCTGGGAATATACACCCAGACTAAATTCTGATGAACCTGGATTAAATTTAAACCGAGCATCTGTGTACTTTGGGTATTACTGTAACCAAATCAGATTTAAAAAGCTGCTCTGAATTTCAGATTCACAGTTTCCCCCAAGGTAATATGTTCTCTTGCAGCGTGACATCTTTCCCTACAGGAAACCTTTGTAGGAAGAAGAAACAGAAAAAAAAATCCCCCCAAAACCCTCCAAAAATCAACATGTTTTTTTCAACTGTCAGTTCAGTAGTGAGGCAGTCTCTGGGTCAAAACCAACAGCTTAACTCTTTTTCAACTCCAGTTTGGCTTGAAGGGCAGTACTACACATAAGAAGGAGCATATCGATCCTAAGATCTTCTTTTCATCTGTTAATTATCAATATTTAATAAATGTGAAGTTTTTGACAATTTAAGTGTATAACTGTGAGCTGTACTCCCAGACTACTTTTGCCTTAAACCAGAGTAAGAGACATAATTTAGTCCTCACTCTTATGTTCAGAAAATAATACATTTTTCCCCCCATTCAAATATTATTTTCCCTTCAGCCTAAGCACACTTCCATACATTCATGCTTAAGCAAAACCCAAAATAACAGGGTCAGTTTTAAGATAAAAATGATAGAAAAATGTGATCAACATATATTAGAGAGGTCATCCCTTCGCTTGGGTTCTTTCCCTCACCACTGCAAAATCAATACAACAGTGTACTCTCTTCCAAACACTGCCTGCTGCTAGGATTGATCCCATGATATGATGATTTAATGGATAAGCAAGTACTGAATTTTAACACAGCCTAGAAGAACAGAAATTGAATGAACTTTATCTTCGTAGAGCACCATCAATATCTACTGCTCTATTGTTAACAGCACATTCAGCCATCAAACTTACTAGGCTACCTTGAATTGCATCAGCTGTAGGAATGAACTATTGCAGTTGTAAACATGTTTTAATGAGTGCTGTAATATAAAAGCATCTCCAAATGCAGGATGATGTAATCAAACATGATAGTTATGGAGAGAGTAAATTACAAGTTATACTAATAATCTTATTAAAATAACTTTGAATCCAATTTTATTCTATTTGGTTAATTTCAGCTCTTATAGCATTAAATTTGACAATGAATAATTATTATTTCACATGAAATAATCAAAAAGGTTATCTTCGTGCATGTGAAAAATGCGTATTATTACATTATATTCAAAAGCGTGTGAAAACAAGGACTGCAGTTAAAAATTATTTTTTACAGAAGTTAAATCTCCTGCAGGAATACAGAATAAACCTTTAAAAACCCTTAAGAATCACAAATCAGAATGAAATTTTTAAAAATGAATGCTTTAGAAACCATCAGATGCAAGTGACAAATAAGCAAATGAGAGGAATAGTCAATTTTAAATATGGTGCTGAATGACTGGCAAGAGTTTTCAGGATATAATATTATTTAAATAAAATTCTTCTGTAAATATTGACTTTCAGTTTAACTTGCAAAGGAGTTACACACTTTAATGCTATATCAGAATTAGTCACTGCTAATGCTTTTAAGTCTTTGCAAGATGTTTTCTGAACGTACGTGCCTAAACAATGCCTGTGGCAAACAGCTGAAGCTCATTCCTGTATATCAAATTTTAGGATACAGAATTGTCAGCATATGAAATGTGTCTCACAAATTTTGAGGCATATTAATGTGTTTTACAGAGTTAGAATAATCTATTTGGAGTAAACTCTATCGGTATTTTCTCTAACAGCAGTTGAGGGTAAGGAGATATTACCTGTGTGAAACCAACTGCGGGCTCAGGTACATCAGTTTCACAGTTAAAAACCTTCTGCCAGATGTTGACATTTAACTCAAAGACTTCAAGATAAAAGAAACAACTCTTAAGAAGAAATCCTATATTTAAATTTCTGACATCCTTCTCGATTTTTCATCAAATTTCTTGCAATTTGTAGCATTAAAAAACCAAATTTCAATTGAAAAAATTAAATTACATTAATAGATGGTGGTTTTAAGTCACTGCTGCTAGAATCACCAAAATACAAATGTTGACAAAATGTACAATGTGGCTGACAGTCCAGCACAAATAAAACAAAAAATTTCCCTGTCCAAAATCAATGGACTTAGATAGCACAAGATAATGAAGCTATGTGAGGGAAACCAGATTAGATCAGACTGTTTAATGTATTCATCCAAAGCATATACGTCGACATCCACGGGCAATTTCCGTTATTAAATTTCTGTGTAAAATGCCATTTTATTGTTATAAATGAAGATGTTTTATTTCACTGACTTTTGAATTTCATCTTGTGATGACACAAACCCAAAAAATTTTGGAAGAATTTGCTTAAAAAGAAAATCTTAGTAACTGTTGGGATGCAATAATCGTATCTTACTACAAGGACAGGACTTGTTATTATCTTGATCTGAATCTTTACAGTTACACCACTCAGTGTAGAAGCCCAGAGAAGTTGACTTAGTCACATTCCAAACCCACACTTAGGCCCCCATGTGGTCTGAAAAATGCTCATTAGGCTTTGGCCTTGAAGAAATGCACCTTGACTAAACCCCTCTCCAGCTTTCAGAAACACTATCTATTCCCAGGAAGTAGAAGAGCACCAGTTTTGTAATGAGCAGTCTTCAAAACTTATTTTTCTTGCTTGAACAACCCAAATGAAATAATATTTCTGCTGATGAACCTTCAAAGAAAGTTACCAACTTGAATTGCGTCCATGATAGAAAATTACTGTGACTAAAACCCACTGCTCTTGCAGTCTTATGAACAGTGGTCTAAAGTGAGACCCTTTTGAGCTCTCATTTATGAGGGGCTGACAACTACTAAAGCCCACTATCTAATGACCTCATAAACAGCGATCCAAAGTGAGATTCTTTTGAGCTCTCAGTTTCCAGAAGATAAGTGGCTAATGTGTCTCAAATACCAATAATGAGATGGCTGTGAAGCTAACCAAGAACTTTTAGGAACATCAGATATGAAAATTTGATAATAACCAAGGACTATTGGTACTAGCAGACTCTGAGAAAGAACAAGTTTTGACTGGATAAGTAGGGCCAGGTGGAGATAGGGCAGCGATTTTCTGAGAGAAAGAACACTAACCCAGCAGAGTGGAGCAGAGAAATGATTGGCAGGAAGTCAACATGGACTATAAGTTGAGATTGGGACCACCAAAGACTTTGGAAGTCCTCAGACCCATTTCCAGAAAGGCCTACAAGAACGGACTGTGCATGATAAGTAATTAGCCGAGAAAGTGAGAAACTTGTCTTCAGGGTAAAGAAACCTGTCCACAAGAAGGTACCCCCCACCCAAGCCCAGGCAATGCCCCTTGGACCCTGGACATCTCATCAGCCAGACAAACACAGCTGGATCACTGCTTGTCATCTGGGTTGGCATTGAGACCAGGATAGGCATCCCCATCAGGGATGGATCGATGCTGCAGTGAGGGGTGGTGATCCCCTTTTTGCTTTTCTTTTTCCTCTTTCTTATCCTCCCTTTTTCTCTTTTCCTTTATTTAATTCACCTCTTCCTTTTAAATGAACCTCGTTAATTTCTCTCTTCCCCTCCGCTCTGCCCCTTGATCCAAGACGCACTGCCATTTGCTTAATCTTTCTTTTCTCTTTATCCTTTTATCTAAATCCCATTGCCATGCACCTATATAGTAGGTCAGGGACTAACATAGCAATTTTCATGCCAACTATGTAATTCACCAATAATACTCTATGCTTGTTTGCAGACCCTCTGACTTCTGCCATTCTTTTCGACCAAGGAGCATTTCTGAATCTTGATTGCTTCCACCCCTTAAGAGTGGGTCATCACACTCAGGCAAATAGTTTTCATAATGATGTTGATCTTCTCCAGCATGCTTTTACATTTTCCTATTTTTGTTTGCAGTTAAGAGCCTTTAAACGATAAGAAAATGTTCTTGTTTTTGTTTTGATTTACCTGAAAGGCAGCCAGTGAGTGACAGAAACAGCAAGAGTTTCCATGACAACCACATCCTTGGTCGCAAAGGTCCTTCCGTCCCTCTTTGTGCAGTTGTTAGCAACGCTGACGTTTCTTAATTAAAGCTTAGCCTAGTGGGAGAAAGACAGATCTCCGTTAAGAAAATTAAAAATATCTTACAATAATGTGACAAACAATTCCAGACATGAAGTTGGTCCTAGTGCAATTCAAAGTATAGTTCCAAAGGTCTCTGTATGCACAGGAACAAGTATCCTGACAGATACTCAGAGAGATCTTGTTCCAGTAGTCAACAGTGTTACTAGCTCAAATGTCTGTGGCAGTGCTCTGTGTGTATATACATATATATGTGTGTGTGTGTGTGTGTGTGTGTATTTATATGGATATCACCCTACAACTACGTGTCTTGAAGTTTTGAATTTCCAAAAATTCAAGCTTAGAAGATAGTACACATATCTTTCACAGCAAACATATTCAAAGCACATAGCTTGACATGTGCTCATACTTTCCTGAAAGCAGTATGTTGATTTTTGGTATAAAGTGTGTCAAAAAGCCCAAGTGGAAGTGTAGGTTACATGAGTGGACAGTGAGGTGTATTGAGAATTGGCTGGAGGGCAGACATCAGAGTGTTGTGACCAGTGGTGCAGAGTCTGGTTAGAGCCCTGTAGCTCACAATATTCCCCAGGGATTGGTACTGGGTCCAGTCTTGTTCAGCTTATTAATCAGTGACCCTGGATGAATGTAACCTTCAGTAATTTTGCTGATGATCCAGAACTGGGAGGGGTGGCTGATAGCCTAGAGGTCTGTGCAGCACTTCAGAAGGGCCTCAACAGGCTAAGAGAGGCGCAGAGAAGAACTGCCTGAAGGTCATCACGGGCAAATGAAGGGTCCTGCACCTGGGGAGGAATTACCCCAGCACAGGCTGGGGTCTGACCTGCTGGGAAGCAGCTCTGCAGAGAAGGACCTGGGGGTCCTGGAAGCTGGTGGACGACATGCTGTCCATGAGCCAGCAGGGTCCAAGTGGCCAAGAAGGCCAGAGGGATCCGGGGGTGCACTAGGAAGAGCTTTGCCAGCAGGTCATGGGAGGTGATCCTGCTCCTCTATTCAGCCCTGGTGAGGCCACATGGGGACTGCTGTGTCCAGTTCTTGACTCTTCAGTACAAGAAAGACAAGGAAGTACTAAAGAGGGCTCAGCTGAGAGCTGTGGAGATGATGAGGGGACTGAAGCACCTCTCTCAAGAGGGAAGGCTGAGAGAGGTGGCAGAGCACTGGAACAGGCTGCCCAGAGAGGTTGTAGAGTCTCCTTCGCTGGAGATATTCAAGACCCTCCCAGACACGACCCTGTTCAACCTGTTCCAGGTGAACCTGCTTTGAAAGAAACTTTGAAGTAGATATCTGAAGATTTCTCTTTCAACTCCAACCATTATGTGATTCTTTTCCTGAAAGTAATATGTTGATATATTTAGTATAAAGCATTTAAAAAATGTTTTAGGAAAATCCACGCATTTTTACTACTTGCAAACTGTATAGATTTCAGTTTCTTCAACTTTACTCAGTGTGTAAAGAATCTACCAATACATTTGAAATAATCAACACTTTCACAGATTACATTATTTATACTCATCTTCTACTATTCCTCAGATTTGTGTTTCCTATTTGTCCCACAACACGAACATAAATTTTGACACACTTCATCTTTGATCACTGTCTTCTTAGGTATCACTTTAACAAAGTCAACAACTTGAACATACCAAAACTCAAGAGATTTTGCATTCAAATGTCTGAAAAGTCAGTCCAAAATACGAGAAATTTCAGCTGGTTCTATATGGACGTGAGTGCACTTCTGGTCTGTAACTTGAGAAACATCAAGTTGCAAACATAATTTTCTACTTTTAATTAGTAATATCTGTTCAGGAGGATTTTGAGATCCTCTTATTGGAACCCAAGGAATCTTCAATCAGTAGAGGTTATGATCTACAACTACAAGAGCAATCACATGTGACACAATAATGCGACAAATGAGAATTTCCTTTGTTCCCCTACAAAACCCCTTTTGGGGTAATACGACTCCTTCAGGTTATATTCGCTGTTTTGGGGGTCCTATTCTCTGTGTTGGAACCCTCACAGGAAGTGAATAGAGGCAAAGCTCTACACCGTTGTCAAAAATAAAAATATAAATTGTAATGAAAGAGTAGGTTCCTGCTGGATTATTCCATTTCAGCTGCTCTCTGAGCATCTCTAGTTGTAACCAGTTTTGACAGTCTTTCCATAGTATATATAGAGAGACACTGTGTGAGCACAAGATGACAACATCTGTTTAGGTTGCTGGTAGTTATTCCTGCAACAATATAAAGGTGTAGCTTGTCAGCTTTCATTTAAACAGCACAGCAGATACGTTTTTCAACACAGAAAAAATATCCCATTTAGGATTTGTACTCCCTTTCAGGTAACACAGACCAGGGAAACTTAATACTGGATGTACACATCAGTATAAGCAACCCTGAAAGAGAACTCAACAATCTGGTAGACAAGTGACTTTCCACATAGAGCCTGTAACTCATTTAAACCTCCACAGGAAACCTCCTCAATTAATTATTAATGTCTTCTGCCTTTGTTTTTCACTTCAGTGATAATCTGCTTTTCAGTCACTGTGTTTCTTTGGTTAGTGAATTATCTCGTTCAGCATTCTTTGCTGGCCAGGCCTTCGGGAAATAAGTATTTTCATTAAAATTTAAATTTTTCCCTTATGGCCATATCTGTTAAAGAGAGTAAAGCAGAGATTCTTCCCCCTGCCTCCAACCTTATTACTTTTTCTTCCTCTTTTCCTCACTTCTTTTCAGCTACTTTTATAACAGTGCAACACAGAAATTATTTTAACTTGATGATTTTTCTGTTGAATGAACAGGGAAAAAATATACAAAATTTTCCAGAATTACAGTGTGAGATTGTTGTTGTTGTTATTATTACTAAGTATTATTGTGCCTATTGGCTCAGACTGTTAAAAACAATAATAACAAGGGTTGTGATTGGTAGAACAGAAACAGGAGGAAAAATAACTGGAGCCAAACAATGGGTGTATCAAAATATAACATGGACTTATACACATTTCTCTTCCCAGTCTTGAAACATGATGATTTTAAACTTTTTGTGAAAAATATTTTTTTTTATTAATGTCTCATTGAAGACAACAGAGTTATCCCAAGTTGTGTCAGGTAAGGAGCCCATAGCGGAATAGGTGAATAGCTATAATAACTTTTACATGACAACCCTACATAACCTGTACCTATCAACATAATACATACTTCAGACCTGTTACACAGGAATATTAAAATGTAAAAACAGAGCACAGTGACAGGGAGATAATCTAATTCCAGTCATGGATGCTGGACACTGGCCTTTCTTGGATATTTGTCATATAAATACATTGGCTGATCTCAGCAGAAGAATTGCTAGCAAAACAAGCAAGGGGAAAATATGCCACTGCATAGCTTTTTAAAAAACTACTTAGAAATCTTGGTTATTGTTGTAATGAAAGGATTTTTCACCTCTAATGAATTTTTCTATATTTCTTGTTTCTTCGAGGCGAGTTGGCTAACACTTGGCTGGCCATATGGATAAATGAAATGCATAGCAACATAGTAGGGTTATTGAACATCTAAGGGTTGGGGAGTAGAGTTCATGCAGACTGACAAAGACATTGATACTGCGTGTGTAGGGCTGCCACATGGCATGTGAGATAATAACAAAGGTACTTTGTAGGAAATAATATGGGTAAGAGGATGAAAATGCTATATTTAATAAACACAGGCAGGTAGTCTAATTTCTGCTCTAGATTTAACGAAGGGATGTACCCCTGGCTTTAATATCAGTGGTTGCCATCTATCTTTCCGATGACTAAGCTCTCACTTTTAGAAAGACATGTGATTGAAGAATTCCTTTATGCTTATAGCAAAAAGATCAAAGCTGCACTAAACCCATTAAGAGGAGCATCTTCTTTCTTACTACAGAAAAAAAAAAAGAAAAAAAAAAAAGAAAGAGTGTTACTGCTGAAAAAAACCTAATAAATATTCTCTTAAATCTTGTAAGAAAAATCTCCCACTTAAAACTGGCTTATTCTAAAAGTAGTTTAAGGGCATATATACCAGCAGTGTTCAGTTGCTCTTGGTTTGAAAATCTTGCTAATTTTAGGTGTTGTTTTGGATTTTTTCCCACCCCTGACTACCCCAGAATGAGGAATACTTTAAAATAAAAAGAACCAAAAAGCATATACATTTTAATCTTATGGCTGTAAACTAGAATATACAGCAAGTTACTAATGCAAAAGAACACAGCTAAAGATGCTGCTTAAAAGGACTTTAAAATAATTTCACCTAAACAGTATCTGTTTTTACCCTGAGTTATAAATTTGGACCTCACAAAAATCCAACTGGCTTGTTTGGAACAGTTTCTTGGCTTCATCGGTAATTCAGTGCAAGAAAAGAGAGTTAAGTTGTCCAGAATATATTATTTTTTACAGATGTCTTTTGCATAATAGCATGAATAGACAAAGCTCTACAGCAAGATTTCTAATTCAAAGATGGACCGTTTATGATTTCTTAATTTTTTTTTTTGTCCTGTCCTTTTTCTGGTGTCTTTACAACATATGCAGTTTCAGTAACTTAATTTTTTTCTTAATATCAAGGACATGAATTTTCCCTGAAGGCAATTTGTATAAAACAGCAATCTAAAATACAGATGTATATAATGTGCAACAAGTAATTTATCTAACTTGTTTTTCTGCACAAAAATTAGAAAATGCAGTTTTCAATTTCCACATGATACTACCCATGGTCCTTTGTTTTCCCCAGGATTTCTGCCAAATTACTTTTGCTATTTGTTTTAATTCTGTGTGCTAATTGTAGAAAACTTATTAAAGCCCTCACCATTCAGTATGTTTTATGAATTGCTTTGGCTGGCTGTGACAGGGTGGATATTTTCTCCTGGTTCTGACTCCCAGTAGAATGTGTGAATACTGAGAGCATGAATACTAATTCAATGTTGTCAACCCTAACGTGCAAGAAGCTTGAACCAGATCCAGTAAAATCATGGTCTTTCTAGAGATAATAATAGCATCTATTATCATTAATGTTTGTTTTCTGGTACTTACGAGAAATTTAAATGCAACTGCAAGGATCTGATCTTTTAAAAATTAAAATACTATAAAACAAAGCCTTTAGCATAGATACCCTGATACTGATATCAAAGTGCTTTTTTCCATTATCAGTACCTAACTTCCCTTTTCCATCACATGCATGTTTATCCACTTATCTGTAGCAACATGAAAGAGATGATTGCTTAAATCCACATCCTCTCTAAAAGCAGTGTAACAAGTCTTTGTCTCTACAGTGACTATACTTCTCAAAGGATGTCGCTTGTCAAAAAAAATAAAAGTTTTCTCTGTAATGTATTTTTCCTATATCAATGTATATATAAATGTATATTAGAGGAAAGCTCAAATTATTTCATGCTCCTTTTCCTTTCAAAAAAGGAACATGCTCACAGGTAATGAAGAAATAACACCAGCGATAAGCAATTTTGATATTCTAGATAGACTTGGAAGGGCAGGAAATGAAAAGAATTAGAAATTGAGTCATTCCCACCCATACATCTAAATAGAAAGAAAAAGAATAGCACATGCTATGAAGAACAAATATACTTGCATTTTTAAAGTAAGTATTATTAGGAAATACTTTTCCTCACTTTTATTAAGTGAAGAATGTTTCCATAAGGTGCAATGAAACTGCTCATAATATTCCTTACTTAAGGTGGCAAACCTATGAAACCAATGAATGCAACAAGCAAAGCATCACTGGCTAGGCTTTCTATAAAAGGCTTGTTATAGTCCTGGAAGAAGACAGAGGTCTAACTGAAGATCCAGTTTAAAGTACTTGTACTCTTTAAGGCCTTCTAAACAGCACCAAAGTTTCTCTCCCTCCCTGCACAATCTCTGCTGCAATCAGGGCTTCGAAGACATGAATGGAATTGTTGCAGACAGCAATTCAGCCTGTCTTTCTTGCTCCTGTGAGTATCAGACCTGTAATGCTCAGTCCACGGAGAATTAGAGGCTTTAGAAAATCAAAGGCTCAGATATTACAAAGTTCATAATGAACAGTGGAAGTAGCTTGGATGGAAATTTTTAAAAACAGCTTGTTTGTAGAGATCTCCCTAATGAATACTTACATACAAAGTTAACTATTAGGCCATGATTATTACAGACAGTGGTTACACAAAATATAAATAACCTTGACTGAGTTCATGTCCCTGCTTGCTTTCAACAAAGAATGTATTTGTTCAGTCCAAATTGTTTTCGCCAATACTATTTATAAAATGTCTTAAATTTAATAAAAAAATATTAAGTTAATATTTGATAAAAGTCATACCACAGACACTTTTACAATGAAATGTCAGTGAAATTTGTTATCGGACAAATGAAAGTGAAATGATATTAAGCTAATGTAAACAGCAAGGCATCCCGTAGGATTGATTATCACCCCAAGGGAAGATAATTTCTCTTCAAGTTTTAGTAATTGTTCGAACTATTGTAAAGAAAATTTAATAAAGGACAAGCTTTAGCAGTTAAATAAAACAATTTCAGAGTAGTTTTATGAACACTCAATTTACTGATAAGAATATAAAAAGTTTATTCTGCAGTGGAACCTTTCCTTGTCAGGGTCCTCCTGGTGAGCAACCAGGACTTTCAATATCTAAATTAATTTTTAAAAAATTTTTTTGTGTTTGTTTTTTTTGGTTGGTTGGTTGGTTGGTTGGCTGGTTGAGGTTTTTTTGTTTGTTAGTTTGTGGAGGTTTTTGGGGTTTTGTCGTCGGTGGTTTTTTTATTCATGTTACTAATAATGCTTTCAAACACATCAGTCCAGGTCTAGGAAAAAGCACAGAATGCTCCTCTACGAAGGAATCAAATTAAATGTCTCTGAAATTATGCAGAATCACAATTTCTGTGCTGGTGAATGAGCATCTGAACTTCTGCTCTAAAAACCAAACCAAAATATTTGATTGCTAGTGCTGAATAAGTGTCTCAAAATGCCTATGAGCCGAAGTGATTCTGAATTATTCAGATGACTCAAACCTGTTTGGAAAGCTGTGCACAATACCCATAAAATAAAAAGTTAATATCATGTTAATATTGTATTAAATATTGATTATTTTCTAGTATTTGAATATATTTGAACATACATATTTAAAATAGAGGATTTTTATGTAAGATGCAGAATGTCTCACTTCTCAAATTTTCAACCAGTTGACTGCATTTGCATTGTGTTTAATACTACTTTTTTTTACCAAATCAACCACTAATATGGTTGATATTAATAGTCTAGAGAAGATTTACAAAATTAATTGACCAAGAGGGCTGGTTTATGCTGAATTATTTGGGGTTTGTTCAATATTTTTTGCTACAGAAACTAGATCCTCCTTGGCATTCTTACTGCAAATCAGACATAAACTTTCTTTGTGTGCTCAGGCAAAGGGGAAGATGGCAGAAAGAGTTCTCAGCTTCTCTAAACCAGCAAAAGTGAGGTGCTGCTATTTGACAGCATTCACTTGAATTAAGCATGAAAAAAATAGAGTACTCTTCAGGCAGCCAAATGACTGAAGATATACTGAGGTGCTGGGTCCTGAGAAGTGTTAAAACCATGGACTCCTGGCTACTTGTAGGCATGGAGGCAGCTTCAACATCGTGCTCCCTCTACACGGCGTGGTCCTGTTCTCTGGTGAAGAAAATACGTGTTGAAAGAGGCCTTCTGAGAAGGAAAGGAGAGGAATTAATTCTGTTGGGTTTTTTCCCATCTATTTGCCAATCAGACTGACAGCTTCTAAAATTCAGCTCACATTTCAGAGAACAAGCAGCTGCTGGGGATGAAGCAGTTTAAAAAGCCTTGCTCTCTCACTTAAGATTGTGGATGCAACACGGATTCACTCAGCAGCATGATTTTCCAACTTCCTAAAGCATGGACTGAAAGTAACAAAGATTTGCTCAAAGTACCACAGTTAAGCTGTTTGGTTTCTCGTATGAACTTCATGAACTGTCATTTCTTAAAGTCTCACAAGCTGTCATTACACTTCAATTTTTCTTTTAGTTCTGCCAATATTATTCACATCTAATAGGAAAAAAAGAATAAAGAAGAAAATTATGTATAATTTGACACTTTGGAAATGAAGTATATAAGCTCTCTTGTAAATGAAGAGGAATAGAAAACCTGAAGGAAAATTAATTCAAAGATTTTTGACAGTTATTTTGAAGTGAGATGAACAACCTCATTCTTTTTGCCAACTGTGATGGAAACCTGATTGGAGCAGAAGCCTAGACAGCTATCCTAAATTATTCAATTAACTTTCAGATGGCTAAAGCTGAGTGATAGCAGTCTTCACTTGTTTTTTTCCAATGTGTATGGAAGTTTCAACTGCATGTGGGAAACTCAACTGGTCATTTAACTCCCAATCTCAGTGGCATTACAATAAAATCACCCTTCATCTGTGATAGTAATTTCTTGGTATTTTGCTTTAATTATTCAGGAAATATATTTAAGCACTTAATGATAAATGTAAGCGATGCCTCAGAGAACTTGAGAAGTTCAGGGAGAAACTATATAGAATTGTGAGTCATGTTATTAAACTGCTCTCAATCTGCACTCTTCATATCAGACTTGATTTATTTGCAACAAAAAGTTGCAGGGAAAAAGGCATACTCTTATGCTACCTTTTTCAGGCCCACTTGTTTATTTCCGAATTCCTCTGGGAATTTTTCATAATATGTGCCAGTGTAATCACATCTGGAAATAGTCTTTTCTCTGCCAAGTGAAGGGATTAAGGACAATGACAGGACCAGCAAGACACTGCTGTCATTTTGTCTCTCAGCTGCACTTGCTAGAACTACCACTATTATATAAAGAGCAGCTCATCTTGGCCTCTCTTCCGCAGCAGCCAACTACTGCCAAGAGGGAGCATGACTGCAGTTAAATAAATATCCTTGGCTGCCACTTGCATCTAGTACATCAGCCAGCATAAATGGGCCTAGCTTCAACCTTCCACTTAATGCAACTGCCAGACTAACGATATTATGCATTTTAATAACATACAACAGGATCCTCACTCATCTCTCTACAAGGATATAAACCCCTGCAGATTGTGTGTACTGCTCTGAAGTAGTGGCCACAATCTTTCCACGGACCTGTAAATTCAACTCATTTCTAGGCTCTCTTCCAGATAAATCAGCTCTGGCATAACAGAGTGTATTGTGCACCAGGGTGTTCAATACTATGCATGAAAAGCATCAGTAAATTTTCTGTGCCTAAGGTGTGAGGTCCTGTGCACTTTACAAGGAAAGTGCAGGGCAGGGTCCCAAAGGCGTGTTAAGGAAAAGCAAGATCCTTCAATACCCTACTTCCCTCCTACCTATGGGCTTTATGTGGTGCTGTCAGCCACTCAGAAGGACACTCATCTGAAAAGGATGTAGGCTACAGGTGCTGAGTGCAAGAGGCTGGTTCATGTGTAGAGTGGATGGGAGACACAAAGAGAGGTTTGTGTGCAAAACGAGTGTACTTGAACAATCTGTCAGTGCATATGACAAGTCTGCCTCAATGCCAAGGCACAAATTAGAAAAATGACAGTTCTATAAAAAAGACTTATCGTGACACCTTATTCATGAGTTCTGAGTTATTACCTATGTTAGTCACTGTTGCAGATTTCACACTAGTTCAGCCCCCAGGTTTAGGTAAAAAGACCATTTTTAGTCAACTATTTTATTTTATCCTGATATTTAATGAAAAAAAATACAAAATTTTAGCTGAAAAGTTCCACCTAATCACAGAATCATAGAATCACAGAATCATTTAGGTTGGAAATCATTTTGGTTCCCAGAGAAGTTGTGGATGCCCCATTCCTGGAAATGTTCAAGGCCAGGTTGCATGAGGCCCTGAGCAACCTGGTCAAGTAAAAGGTGTCCCAGCTCATGGCAGTGGGGTGGGAAATAGGGGGTCATTAAGGTCCCTTCCCACCCAAACCTTTCTATGAATCTATGATTCTATGAAATGGTCATTGAATCCAACCATAAACCTAACACTGCCATTACATCTTGAATTCAAGTCAGGATAAACATTTCCTAAGCTTAAGAGACACAAGTCACTTTAGACACTTTCAGAAACAAGTCTTAACACTTAAGTGTATTTTAAAACACTGAGTATATTTTTTAAATTATACATCTAATCCAATTTAAACTATTCAGACAAAAATAAATAAATAAAAATACTGTTTGTTTCATAAAGTTGTTGCAGTAGACTATCTCATTACAATTAATAGTTGTCACATACAAAGAGTTTATTTAATATACAATAAAAAGAAATTATCTTTGCAACTGAGATATTAGAGCAACAGATAAAGATGTAGAGTTTGAAAATGCATCTGTAAAAACAAAATTAGTTAAGAGAAGACAGCTAAAACACTCAGTTGTTGTTTTTCAATGATTGTGGTTGTTTAAATGTTAATAATTTTGTTCTTAGCTATTTTCTATTTGTAATGTTGCAATGCATTTTTTAGCTGGCATACTGAAGAATATTAATGATGCAACAAATTGACTGGTAGCTGTTTTTTTATGAGCATATTTAATTGCAGATGTTTCTTAAGTTTCTAATTACAACCACTACTAAAAGTGTCTAGATGCTTAGGGATGCATTTTTATATTTAAACATACTTCATTATTATTACTTATATGGCAGATAGTTCACTAAGATATAATGATAGGATATTAAAGTGGATTAGAAGTCTCATTATTAAAACATAGGCTTGTCTGAATAGAAAGGAAAAAAAAAAAAGTACTCTAAGTGGAACAAGCACCTCTTCATTTTCTTTCACAAATCTCATTTTATTGCTAGCTAAATGTCAGAGACATAAAGACGTAACTGCTGGCATGGTCCCATCAGGGAGGTTTCTGTCTGTTATCATATGGTATTCAACATTATTTTTCCACAGATTTTAAATAAAGTCAGTGAACTTTACTACGGGCTCAAATTTCAACCAAATATATTTTAGCCTATCTAGAGGTGGATTGTTTATTTTTAAATAGTAAGATATGACTGCAGTCAAATAACATTTGTTCTTGTATTTTAAGTCAGCATTAGGGCAGACACCAATTATGAAATTGTGCTGTCAGGTTACCCCTCTAAGGGCAGTCACACACTTCATGTTTTCAGCGGCAAATTGAATTTGACATTTAATTTGAAGCCTGGGACACCATAATGTAAAACCTTCTGCAGTATTAGTGATAAAGCATGAGGGCATACATCCTGTCTGGCTCTTTGAAATGGTCCTCTCCATGTAACTATTACCTTCATTATTTTCTATAGGGATAGTTTTCCTGATCTTTAAAGGAAAATCCCAGTAAATGTTTAGAATCACAGTAGCTCACAACTAGAGCTTTTCAGGTTTCTTCATAGGTACAAATAAGTAATATAATATAAAATCTACCCATATATGCTGTTCAGACATAATTAGAAGAATCCTTAGCATAGCTCTTAGTGGGTGGTGGAGCCAACACTTCCTCATTTGTTTATTCTTCAGAAGACAACTTAATTTTATATTGCAAGAGAGTGTGCTAACAGTGGTTGCAAACCCTTTATTGGTGGTAGATTAATTTCTTGCAGAGATTTCTGTGTAAGTTGGCAGGCCTTCCTTTAATATATTTTTGAGTACTGAAATGTAATATTTTCAAGAAGCAGCTAAAATTCTTCCTTCCTTTAGAGAATACACAGTTTTAGGCCTGAAAGTCCAGAGGCTGGTTTCGTGCACATGTAAATGGAATTTAGTCAGGATTTCTGGGTTAACCATTCCCTTCAGGGTTACCATCACATATTAAAAAAAAAAAACAAACAATAAACAAACAAACAAAATGACAACAAATACAAACATCCCCTTCAAAAAACAACAACAAAAAAAGCAACAACAACAACAAAAAAAACACCAACACCAAAACAAAAAAAACCACCAACCAACCAACCAACCAACCAACCAACCAACAAAACCACCTTACGACAGTTCCTTTCCCCTGTAAGCTTTCATATTGCAACAGCCATGAATTAAGCTGTGAAACACATACCAGTTCAGAATCAGGCCCAGAGGCTCCAGCCAGAGAGTACTATGTAGCAAATATCAGATCTCTGTGCTGTTCAGTATGTGTACACAAATATAATCCAGGCCAAACAGGAGCATATTTCTGGTTAAGTATCCTTCCCACACAACATATTCAGCATAACATTAATTTTGCATAAACTGGCACTATCTTGTTCTGCATAAAAGTCAGAAATGACACAGTTATTTCCCATTTTTTTCCTACCATTTCTACATTCTGTGTCAATCGTATGAAGCATTTTAGTATAATTTTGTACTGTTGGTATGCTAAAATGGGGTTTACTGTCACAAAAGTCAACTGCCTTAGCATTCCCTACAGAGTACCAATATTTCCCTAATTATTTCAAGAAGTGGTCAAAGTTCTGCTAGGAGATGCAGAAAGATATCTCCAGAGGATTTTTTTCATTTTTTGGGTTTTATTTCTGAAATTATTCTTAAAAGTTTTTTCTGGGGAGAGAACACCCTCCTTGATTAAAAGAAGTCGTGAGGCCCTTACTGGTTTCCAGAGAGCAATGTCATTGATTGTGTTGACAGCAGCTATTCCCATCAATCTCGAGCTTTTTCATTCTATCAGAATTTGTCTTGCAAAAAAACTTGTCCTTTTTCTTTAGCTAGTGAGTTCTAATTGCTGGAACAGAAATTGAAGGCTGTAGGTTGTGTTCACTGACAGACGAAAATTTCATTTAATTTTTTTTATTGCCATTTATGAAGGAAGAGGATTTAGAATTTACAAGCAAGAAAACAAACTATGCACAGCTTAGAGCTCACAGTGTGACATTTTCTTTGCTGTAGAAGACACTTCACTTTGGTAAATTCATATTGTCTATGAAACACAATCTAAGAATATCAATTCAGCAAAATGCAGTGAAATATAGTGAAGAAACTGTGTACCTTGTGCTGTTAGTGTGCTGAAATGCTGCCACTGCATCATGCAAAAATACAAGCCTGAGGCTACTGGTGCAGGCTGGACAAGAGCTGACAAATCCTAATAATTACCCAAAGAAGGGTCTGTCGGGACAGAGTTTTCAGTCTCTTGGCTGACAGGGAGTGAAGTGTCAGGCCCATCACTGCACCTACTTAAAATGGGTTTTTTTGTGCTTCTGGAAGACATGTGGAATGATTCCTGCCTTTATTAAAAGTTCAGCCATCCCCTTCCAAGAGACAGGAACCCCTTGGCACAGTCCTGATTAGTGCTTATAAGGAAACCAAAGTGGAACTGAGATAGGAATTGTATGTATGCTCCTCTTCCCTCCCTGATAATTAGTTGGAATCATAAGTGTTTTACAATTCAATTTCTAACTCCTGCTGCCAAAAAAGAATAGCAGGATGGCTAATAGACAGAGTGCCACTTATATCTGAAAATGAATGCTGTCTCAGGATGCCTTGTAACCTTCCTGCTCTTCCCTACAGGTTTCGTGCACAGCAGCAAAGAAAGAGAAGATGCCAAAAGGACACAGGCTTATGTAAAATAAGCTCTCAAACTTAGTCTGATAATGCCTTTTGTTAAATGTGGTGGTATACTTTCTACTCTTCTTGAGTGTTCCCTTAGACTCTAATTATGATAGTTTATCCATAAAGATTAACATGATCTATCTGTACAACTTAGTACTGTGACAGGTCCCATCACAAAAATATCTGAGCAATAGGAAAGAGAAAATAACCCCCAGCATGATCACTTCTTTTCTTTCCACTATCCACATTATGTCCAAATATTTTAAAATTATTCAAAATAAAAGAATGAGGATGCCATTAAATATGATTATGTAGATTACTACTGAAAATGGAGAGGCAGGTATTGTCTGTGTTTTGAATTTTTTTTTAAGTGTAAGTAGTGTATTATTTGTAGTCTTTGTATTTATATTTATACATCTCCTTGGCCCCATATAGTAACTTACTATAGGATAAAACTATATATTAATTAAAGCAATCAATATATTAATTAATTAAATATAATTATTAAATTAATTAATCAGATTTTAAATTAAACTAATTTAAGAAATTTAACCAGACTTAATCAAGGACAAAGGGACTTTGGAAATTTGATAATCCTTCATAGATAATTATACAGGAACGCAGTCATGTGTTAGCTTGGCCTAATTCCAGCAAACTAAAAGACAAAGTCTGTAATTGTAGATCCTTCACTTTAGTACTGAAAGTACATAATAAATTATAGTCTCCCACCCAAGGAAGATCCAAAACTAAAAGCACATGATAGAATACTGACCAAATGTGTGGGAAACATCTTACTTACATCACAATTTAAAATTTCCAGTAAAGAAGACTCATAATGCACCCAGCAGAAAAATCTCTAATTTTAAAATATTGCCATTAGTTTTACTGCACCTACATTTACACTTTGTTAGTAGTTCAGAAAAATTAACTTGTGGAAGAACAACTAAAAATAATTTCAGTTTCAACTTCATGACTATGTGTGTGGATCTCTTCTGACAATTTATTCACTACGGAGAAAGACATTAAGAAACCAAACTAGGCTACAGTCATTCAAAGTGCTTATAATGTTGATGGGGATATAAAAGGAAAAAAATTAGTTAGTACAAATAATACAGCTGCAAGTGGATATTATTGTCTGTTTCAAGCTTATTTTCAAAAGATGCAGGCTGGAAAATATTTCCTGAACCATTGAAAACTCACAACCTTCAGAAAAGACAGTGCACTGATATTGTGAGGAAATAAATTAGGATACAATTAATCCATTTAATAAAATTACTTACTTCCTCACTAATTTCCTCGTTCCAAACAAATTGAGGTGAAGGGGGAAGTTGGATAAGCAAGAGGTGGCAGCAGCTGATGAGAAACTTAGAGACTGATTTCTCCTTGAGAAGGGAGAAGATGGATGTTCCTTCACATCCATCCTCTTTATGTCTCAAAATTCAGTCTGATTATTATGTTATATAGGTGACAGAGGGAAGGACTCTCACCCTCCTCTTAGTGATTTGAAGATTTGCTAAACATATCGGAAGTGCCACAGTTTTAAGGAAGAGTTGCAGAGGAAGTGAGGAATAAAGAAAACAAAACAAATCTATGATCTCAGTTTGGTGAAGTGGGGACATTATGAAGGAAAAACAGTCTAAGGACCAGAGAAGAGGCAATGTGCCTTTTCTTACTCATAAGCTTCACATTTGAACTATCTGGCTCAATTTCATTCTTTTTTATTTCAGTTTACCAATTTCCTCAGCTGTTCTCTTATGATGTAAATTTTATGTGACCATCAGCGACTGAGATGAACAATTAAAGTCAGATCATGACATTCTGCCCCCAAGTATTTCCTGTTTTCATAGCACAAGCAGATTAAATATTACAAGATAGCTACAAATCCAAAAATAAATCTGCTGTGTCTCCTATTCCTACATGCACTGCTGTAGCCAGTCTTACCCCCAACTGTCCTTGTTTGTTGGCCTCTACAGGCCAATCTTTGCCCTTGACTATTTGCATATAATATACTAGAAAGTTAATGCGTTATTTGTTGCCTCACTTTTTACTAGCTCTGCTTTTATCCCTTCCACAAAGAAAACATAAAATTTGGAGAAATCAATCAGATTTATAATGTAGTGTCACAATAAATGTGCCTGATGTGCCATTTTTTTACAGCTTGGGATATATAGGGTAGTTTAAAATCATTGAGGATAAATTAAGAAAATCCATAGACCACCAGGGATTTTTGGCACCAGGCTCTCTCTACTACAGGCTCATCACATTCCTCTGCCTGCCCCTTCTCATGAAGATAAAATCCATGTCTCTTTCACCCTCCACCATTACTTAGCCATTTGTTTTCCTGATTCAATAGCGTTTAGTTCCAGTCTTGTGTCTGAGACACATATCTTTATGTAGGGTCACACCAGTCCCAGCTGGCTTTGTCTGAGCAAGTTAGGAGAATTAAGACAGGTACATGCAGAGGTACATATATGTAGGTGTATGTACACACATTCATTTAAACCTTGCTTTATGTCTTACACACTGACAAATTTAACTCGGCAAGACTTTTATTGAACCTCAGCATTTCAGTTTAATGCCCAGATATCCATCTAATATGGTCTTTATAAAATAATTTTGTTCTATAGTGTTAAAAAAGCAAGGGTTTTCTTTGTTTGTTTTTCAGTTTTACCTGAACAACAAAGACAGTGAAACTAATTTGGTTTTTTTTGCTGGTTTTGGTTTTTTTTCAAAACTTATAAGGCTTTTACAGATAATAAAGCTGCCAATGTTGGTTTGTTTTTTTTTTTTTTTTGGTGTGGTTCATCAAGAATAGTTTTGAGACTTAAAATTTCATTTTTAAAGTTGAAAAATGACATTTAATTTCTCAAAATTCTATGACAAAAAGATTTTCTGGAAATTACTGTAGTAAAAAGAATTTTATTTAAGGCAACATATTCTACCTACAATCCAGAACAGCAAAAATTGTTTGCTTATTAAAGAACAGACGTGCAAGTAAAAATATTTGTTTTCCCCTGTGTTCAGTTACTCAAACATTTTACCTTTTTACAGAAAAATTTGTCACATAGATACATAAACTTAAAATATTGGAAAGATTAAGGCAAGCTTGGAAGCAAGCGATACATCTGAGCATTTAGCTTTAAATCAGTGCTTTGGCATACGGAATTACAAAGTAAACAGCAGAAAGCTTTTCGTAAGGAAACACAATCATAAGAAGCAAGAAAACAAGAAATATGTGGCAATAAACGAAAGCACTTAAGACGCAATTACTCGACTTTGAATATCATGTCTTTGATAGAGGTTCCACCAGGCAGTCACGACCTTCTGCTAAGTAAATTCTTCTGTCTACTTGTTTAGCCTTTTTGAAAATGGATGAGACAGAATGAGTTAAAGAGATTGTATCACTCATCTTGCTTTTCAGGAGCAATTGTGATTACAAAAGACAATCCATACAAAGTCACTGAACACGTTTATCATTTTGTGGGTATATCCCACAACAGCTGTAAACTCATTATCACTAACATTGAAACAATATTTTTATTTTCCACCCTCATTGCAATGAAGAGATGTTTCTATGAAATGCATCAATATTTCTAGTCTTATTCCATTTTAAAAATAAAGACAGCTGTTCAAACACAGATTTTCTCTCAGCTCACATTTTTCTGTTGGAGTTACTCAGAGCATGGGCAGATGACAAAAAGGTCTATTTAATAATAAATTAGATGACCTGCAGATAGAGAATTTGAACTTGCACAAAACCGTCACAAAAAGTCTTAGAATCATTCTCCAGTCAGTACAAATTCTTGTGTGCAAATATAAATGTCTTCCTTTTTAAATAAAATACTGGCCTATCTTAGAACTTGCTGAGAAATGAATCTAACATAATTCAAGTAAAGTCGCCCATCTAAAAGCCTCCCCAAAGCAATATAAAGTGATTTAAACTGACTAGTTTAAAAATCAATTTAATTAACTCAGTAAAATGTACAAAGCAGCTCTAAGAATTAGCGAAATCGAGGACATATATAGTCCAAATTTAATTGGTGACTATGTGGGCATTTGTCCACATCATGGTCAGGTTTCTTGATCCGTGTGATCATCAGAATTTTGAATGCTCTTATTCAAACTTATTTTTATTCAAGGCTTCAAGTTGTTTAGACACTCCAGAAGCTGAACTGGACTTGCACTTCCTATAACAAAACATGAAGAGACTGTAACTACTTAATGTACTTCTAATTATTTATTAATCTGTTAGGTTTTAGGCTTTATTGATTCCTCCTAAGGAGTGACTATAAAATTACTGGAGATGTTATAAAGAAGGGTTAAAATAAGGTGTTCGAATAAAACAAGTTATGACCTAAATAACTTCTCTAATCAATCCAAGTTCCTGTAAAAATCACACAAAGACTCCTTTCTAATAGAGAAAAAGAAAAGAAAAAAGCAATCAAAAAAACTAATGACAGCATAGAAGAAATATTTTATTGGGTGCCAGCTCCAAAACTGCTCTTTCTTTCTTACACATCCGATAATTTATTTAGTCATGAATTAACTGTCATAATAATCTTGAAGAACATATTGCATTGATTATCTTCACTAACACCCAGTGATGACAAAATGCCATTAAAACATGTTTAAAAGTATGTCACAGTGAGATACAGGAACTAATTATTTTTAAACTATCTTAGCCACCCACTCACATCACCATGTCTGAATGTCTTTTCTATTAAGAATATCAGGGACTTTTTATTGGGTAAAAAAAAAAAATTCTACAATATATTTTTCCTTAGGCAGGTTGCTAACTTTCCCACTTCCTTCTTACAAATTCCAAAATTGTCTTCATTTTATCAAATTTTCAAGCTTTATTTTTGCTCTCAGTAGGGATTGTTATAGATAAGCAAAAATCCTCATTGTTTTTCTGGCTGCTCTGGTCAGATCTTTTAATTCTTAACCAGCAGCAAGTCTAATTTGGGCACCTCCTCTTTATTATCAATAATAAACTCTTAACTCTTTGAAAATTCATACTGATATACAAGCTCCTACTTTGAAAAGCATTTCCTAAACCATGTGCATCAACATGATCAGCAAAAGGAAACAAATTAAATGAACCATCAAAATGAAATAATAATGTTGTCCTATATTCTATTTTATTAGCACTTTTTGTTTTTTCCTTAACTGAGAGCAGTCATGGAGTTTTTAAGACGGATTTTGTAATCCATGCCACTGTTGTCTTGGATTTTTTCCCTCTGCTAATCCTTTAGCAATAAACTATTACAACTACAACGAGATGAAATAGATGATAAAAGCATGAGAAACTGAAGGGAACCTGAAAACATGGTATTAAGAGAAAATAAAGCACCTTTAAATGCTATTTTTGACTACAGTTTTATATGGGCTTTTGTCGCTAAAAACCATACGGAGACCAGCTGCAAAACATAACCTCTGGGAGGAAACAAGCCCTACCATGATGAATCTCGAGCTATTTTGTCTACCACTCTCTGTGTTGAGTCACGGACAGCAGGGGTTGACATAACTGATGCACACACACAGTACCATCTGTGAGCAGATACTTCTACACACCTTCCACTGCACTTCAAACACCCACAACAGCAGCCAGCATGAGCTGCACACGTACTCTGGGAAACCTTCTGATCCTGCCACATTAACTACTTTTTACCAGAACTGCAGATAATTCTGTCTTTAGTTCATGCAATCCCAGTAGATGGCTGATATTTAACTTGAGAAAGTCCTCTATGTGTGGGGCTCTAGCTCAAAGGGACATATTATATATTAGAGGGACAAAAAGTATTTAGTGAACTACAGCATCAATATTCTGGATTTTACAAACCATTTCTGAGAATGAACACTGAGCAACACCTATCTAAATGGACCTGACTAGCATAATTAGCATTNTTTTTAGTGAAAGTATTTAGTGAACTACAGCATCAATATTCTGGATTTTACAAACCATTTCTGAGAACGAACACTGAGCAACACCTATCTAAATGCACCTGACTAGCATAATTAGCATTTCAGAAGTGTGCTCAGGAACATCTTCCAGGGTTATACTTTAACTGGACATATCTAACACATCTTCACTCATTAGTCACATTCTTTTCTCTTTGAAGAATGAAAAATAGCTGCATGGATTTTCTTCAAGCTATACATATATTTCTCCGAAAGTAAGTTTGAGAAGCTGCAGTCCAACATCAGTTTAAGGGCAAATTAAAAAGTCCTGAAAAACATCACATGAAACAAAAAATATTGCTCAGCAGCCTTAGGGAGGGAACGATAGAAAATCTAGAGAAAATTGCATCTTTGTTATAGTAGGAGATATAAAGCACAGATCCAGAATCTAAATATGATACTTAATCCTTAATTGATGTATCCATTCATAGAAATTAAATTTTGCTCTGAAAGCAGATTACCAGATGAGTGTAATTTCCAAATGCCAAAATGTCTGATGCAACTAAAAACACCAGCTGTAACCAGAACTAGCTATTTACTGTAATCATAACTTGGTACAGATAATGTATTGGAAAACATCACTTGGAAAGCTGTCCTAAATGAAGAACTTTATAAAGTAAAAAAGCTAAATTCTCTATTTTTGCAAAAATGACTGTGCTAATGCATGTAACACTAATTTTTAAATTTTTTTAAAATACAAGATTAAATAGAAAAAAATACAGATCTCACTGTTTTACTTAATTGAAGATATATTCAAAAGGCCTATAAAAGAAATAGGATATATGACAAATCACTGCCTCCAATACAGTTAGTTTGTATTTGGTCTGTGAATGAAAACAGAGAAGGTGGGGAACCAGTCAACAGCTCAGTCTGAGAAAAATAAGTTGTTATTTGGGCATTCTGGAGGAATTTAATTGCCTTCATTCTGATTATGAGGAGAGAACTGAACAAACGTCTTTATACATTACAGAAATTAGTAGCTATTCAAAGAAGCATGAACAGATGGATTAACTTTTCATGTGCTAGCATTTGTCTGCAGAGAGATGCTAGAAGACTGAGACAAATTTCTACTCCTGCCCTAGGTGTTAAAAATATATCAGTGTTTTATAGGAGAGAGTATTTTCCTTTCCACAATCAATATGAATACTTGTACACAGACTGAGGGAAAGGCATGAAAGTGCAATTTGGGGGGTAAAAAAAGCGTAAAAAGTCCATAGTGCATTTTCATGATCTTTTTTTATCAATCAAGGAAGCTTTAGTCATGATTGTAAACGGATTTGTATGACAGAATTCGCATACATGAATCTTCTGTTGTCTTAAGATACTCCAGCTTTTCCAATTAAAATGTGCTAAAAGGGTCAAAATTATTTTTAAACAAACAAGTGCAAATATTAAAGCTGTAGGAAACCAAATGTACAGGACAAGACCACACGCAGGACTACGAATGCACCATTAAAACAAAAGAGGTTGAAAACACAGTATGTTCTAACCAACACTTTTTCAAAGTGGTGAATTATATTATCAGAGAACAAGATAAATTGCTATTCAAGACTCAGAAAGAAAAGCCAAACCATGGAATAGTCAGTTTTCTTAAAGAATATATATTTTCATTTTAAAATATCAATAGATTCTTTGAATATGATGAATAAGTAAAAAATACAAAGAAAGAGAATATGTGAATTTTAAAATATGTGAATTTGTAGAGTTTCTAAACCAAAATTCTAGATTGTCTTGGAGGGCACTATAATATTTTCATTACTAAGAGATAAAGAGTTTATATGAATGACAGTGCAAATAGAATTTTTCTTGCAGTAATTTTTGAGTCAGTTAGGAGTCAAGCAATACACCAATGAAATTTTTATCAGCCATGGGAAACACCCAGCCTGTGATGCTGGAAGAAGAATTGATGCAATAGTCAGAGCGGTGCAGTTCTCTCCAATCTCAGAAAACATACTGCCAGACCTGCATTTTTACAGTAGAGTATGAGACATTTGCAAAGATATTTGTGAAACAACTTTCTTTATGAATACAGCAGACACAGATTTATTACTGACAACCGATGAAACAGCAAAATGATACTGAAGGTTTGTAGACCAAACTGAAAGATACCCAACCAAACAACAAAAAAATCTGCAGGCCAAAAAGTTTTTATGAGAGCTTCTACAATACAAACAGACAAAACTCACTGGAGATAAAAACAAGAGACATAAAATAGCCTGCTACAGTTAAGAATCACCAAAAGAAGGAATTATTTTTATTTTCATTTATAATGATTTTTATTTACATTTACATTTAGGTCAATGGTGTTTTCATTTTAATTTCCTCAAAGAAAATTAGCTCACAGTAACTGACAGTTTGAAAAAAAGTCAAAACTTTAGACAATTAGAATGCTTCAGAATGTCATTGTTGAAGGTTATTGTAATAAGGATTTTGTTATTACAGAAGTTTGGGGCTTTACATATCTTCTGTCAGTTAATCATAAATTGGAGCATGGTTTGGGTTGGGAAAGGACCGTTAAGATCATCTCATTCCAACCCCCCTGACGTGGACATGGACACCTTCCACTATGCCAGGTTGTCAGAGCCTCATCCAACCTGGCCTCAAACACTTCCAGGGATGCCACATCCTGCCTGGGCAACCTGTTCCAGTGCCTCACCACACACACAGGAAAGAATTTCTTCCTAACATCTAATCTAAAACTAACCCCTTTCAGTTTAAAGCTCTTACCTCATGTTCCCTCGTTACATGCCCTTGTAAAAAGTCCCTCTCCAGTTTTCCTCTAGCCCTCTTTAGGTATTGGAAGTGTTTTAAGCTCTCACCGGAGCCTTCTCCGGGATCAAAAGGACGTGTCTTTCAGCCTGTCTTCACAGGAGAGGTGCTGAAGCCTTCTGATCATCTTTGTAATCCTCTTGTGGACTCACTCCAACAGGTCCATGTGCTTTTCAGTATTATTCGAATTGTGGAAATCCCCAGAGAGAGTGCTAAATAGCTATTTTGTTGTTGCTGAGAGTTAAATGTTATGGAAAAGAAATGCTTCTTTCATATTACCAATATAAATATTCCTTGCCAACAATTGTCAGCAGCAAATGCTAAGACTGTGAGTTGCCAGAAGAGAGTTTGACAGTGGAGAACTCAGTTTAGGAATGACTGTCGGCTAAAAAGATCAGTTGAAGAGAAAATTAAAATTACTCTTGAATTTATTTGCAAACTAATAATAATTTAAAAAACCCAAAACTGTTTAGAGTAAAATTAAATATTTTGCCACTGCATTCTAAACCAATTTTGATTATTATTCTTAATGGTTATTAAATTATTTTAACGTTTTAGTATAAAATAATTTTACAAAGACATTTAATTTACGTTCCTTCACACTGTTTTTATGTGGCACAAGAGTCGTATTGTTCCCCGAGAAAGGAGTGAATTTAAAATTTCAGGTAGACTGATACCAAAGTCATTTCAAGAATAAAATGAATTGTCTAAATCATAAGTTTTATGTCTTTCAAGATTATTTCAGCTATAGGCAATTATGATGCTCCACAGATGTGGAGACATCAAATCCAAGTGCTGAAGCCGTGAAGGATCTGGAACCACAGAAATCCGCATGGTGCAACTGACAAGCACTTCATGTTACAGCAATGAGCAGGATGCCTGGTGTACAGCAAAAGACTGACCAATGGCTGCATAAGTCCTGTATGATATCCCTGGGGTCTAGAAATTTTTCAGACACAGCATATCAAGGTGGATGGCACGCCCTAAATGGATTGCAGTCCATGACTACTGCTTGCCTGTGTGTTTAGCAGAGGAATAACATGATTATCTAATTTGTAATGTGCAACAAGATATGCTGCTTTCTAAGGAACGTAGGACATATGTCTATAAGTCTAAAGGATACGAAGAGTATGAACACAAACCATACCTTGTGCCCATGGACTCCAACTGCTACAAGGTGAGATCCCACTGTGTGTTGCCTATCACCTGAGCAGATAATTCAATTTGCTGCTGTGTTGTATCACTTTGAGTAAAAGGAACTGTGGAGCCAACCTCTGAATCCTGGTGAAGTCAGCCTTTGAAAGGAGAGGAATTTGAAAGGCTCTGGGCGAATGAGGGGCAGCCAGCTGCTGAGCAGCTGTGTTTCTAAATGCCAGTCCTGGGCGCTCAAGGTTGTAGTCCCAGCTGTGGTTTAACTGTGTGTGCTTGTCCTTCCATGGATTGTCACCAGAATTGTCAGGGGTTGGAACCAGATGATCTTTAAGATACCTTCCAACTTGAGCCATTCTACCATCATTTGAAGCCATACATAGTCTCTATACAATTGACTTTAGTGTGTCTATAATAAAAAACTCATTAGCTATTGTCTCTGGAACTTGTAAGACCCTAATTATCACCTTATATTGATTTATAGATATATATTAATTTCTTTTTTTTTAGGACACCTGTGGTTGGGGAAGCTCTATGACGTTGGCTGAGCCTTTACCTGTGTTCTGCTCCATGCAAACCTTAAAATTATTCTGAAACATTTTGTATGCCTTAGGAAAAAGCTGAAATGAAATATAATTATATTCTTCCCCCTTTCATTTTCTCTCTTCTTGCCAAGAGTGATCTATCAGGTTTTCAAGTGGAAGGTGCATTCTGATACATATATATTTGTATTTTTAAGAAGACGTTACAGAGTGATTGTGAATAGCAGTAAAAACAGCTCTGCAAAGTAAATGAAAAGTACTACTGCTTTTCAACACATTTATTATTTTTCCCACCCCTGTGGGCAGGCATTCACATCAAGCTATGACATGTTTTGACTCTGAGAGGAATAAAGGTGGAAAATTAAAGATTTCACTGAAGGCATAGTACCACTTTTAGAGCACTGAATTAATCTGATGAGACACCTTGACCACAAATTCTTATGACCAACCAGACAGGTTGCAAATAAATGGCATTTTTTTCTTTATTTTGTCTTATAGATGGTCTCAGGGTTCCAGTATAATCTCATGCATTTTCAGTTTAATATATGGCTAATAATATTGTCTAATAAAAAACCCTAGCTGATCCTTCTTTAATTCTCCATGCATTTTCTATAACTCTGAAGGGATGAACCTGAAACCAGGTAGGTCTTGCCTTTCCATTTACTATCATCAGGTCTTCTCCTCTGTTTAACTATTTGGAAAAAGAAAAATATGTATTCATTTTAAGTAGAGTAAGGTGTGTGCTCATTCCTAGAACTACATGTTCTACTTTAAAGGATTGAAAACCAAGAACTAATGCATTACTAGGTGTATATATATTTTCCATTTCAGGTTTCAAAAAGAAGACTGCAAATTATAAAGAATCCAGGAAAAGCAGGTGTTCTTGATATTTCCTGTACATGCACAGAGTTCAGACAATGGTATGATGAAAAAATAAAGAAGCTGACCAGTTGAAAGTCAAAATATAAATGACCTAAAGAGTATAGAGTCTGATTTACAGGTCTTTTGTCTAATGCAACATTAAAAGGCTAAAACAATGGTGCTTTCAAATTAAAACCTTATCTTTTTATAAAGAAAGATTTCTATGGCGCTTTTTAAAGGATGTAGGAAAACATAATGATGAATTAATGAAGAAACTGATGATTTTCAAAAAAATCACAGAAATGACTACTTTTGTCCTGATATTTTAAAGTATTAATTACTTCTCTTATGGATGGTTGTACAGCTTCCCCATAATTTTGCATTTGCACTATGATCTAGTGATATAGACTGGCAAACTGAAACACTGATAGATGCATAATATTACAGGACGAACTTCATAACTAGGTTTGATCTTGAATAAATGACCCTAGGTCAAAGCAGCCACCCAGTCTGAATTCTGTGGTGGTGCTGGTAACCCTTTTTTGTCTTGTTACTATTTCATGTTTTTTTGAGAGTTTCTAGCTGTAAACATATCTTTAGGTTTCTATAATAATCTCTAACACTTCAAAAAATAACCTTCTTTGAAGGTTACACTAGTTATTTTTTTTGCTGTAAGCCTTACTTTTTTCTACCTTTCCATTTTTCTGCAAGTACCAGAGAAGTATGAAGACCTTTGTGTTGTGTTAAAAATACTCCCCTTCTGTCTAGACTGTAAAAATTGCAGAGATACAATTGATCCAGTTCTTAAATGAGACCCAGCATTGTACTAACTTTCCTCAAACTGTATGGAATTATATTCTTTACTTGTAATTTGCTGTCCAAAGTGAGACGTCCCAATGAAATCGCTTAGACCAGACACAAGTCAAAAAATGGATGAGAGAGATTTCTTCCTGCAGTCTTCAGATCTCTCTACAATTTAAAAGTTATCAATTCTCAGCTGCCTTTCTGCAGTAGCTCAGGGAAGGCTGGAGGTGAACAGGGGCAAAAGAACGGAGGTGAACGCCAATGTGAGGTTGTGCAGAAACACCCTCCTCTTGTGAAGGGCTGCTAGTGGCAGTGACACTGAACACAGTTGCAGCAAAATGGTGTGGCAATAGCTAATTCAAGGAAAGCCCAGTGACTAGAAAGTAGGATTCACTCATGCTTTTTTTCTTTAGGCAAGAGCAAAATCCAAACTCCAACACGCGGAGTGATCCAGTTTCATGCATTGCTTTTTCCGGAATCTGTGCATTGGAACAGACGTGAAATGTCTGTATCTTAGCCTTACAATAAAGATCTGGTCTTTATTATTCACCCATCAGACTGCAGTGGGAAGCAAATTACTTTGAGTTCTCCAGCACTTTTTGGGGGGTTTATAAATAGTAGCATTGTAGGTCTGCTTTAAAAACAAACTACTTAGCAAAGGGCTTTGGAGGAGCCATGGCCATGAAGAATGCTTTCAATGTCATCACTGAGACATGGAATGTAATTTAGAAAGTTCTGTAAGTGACTCACATGGCTTATTGCCTACAGCATCTGCAGAAGCATTGATAAGAACTATGCCTAAATTAAACTGGCACTGCTGTATTCAAGAGGTTTTTCTGAGTTGCACATGGTTAGCGAGTGTCCTTACAAAGTGGGAGCACAAATGCCTTTCTTCTACATGGGAGGGGATGGAAAACAGTATTCCTTCTCACTGGCACTTGTCCAAATATTACTAATCACTTCCAGAAAATAACTTCATGCTTGTGATATGTCCAATATGCAAAACCCATCTTGCAGTTTACAATTTTGGGAGAGAGAGGGGTACTGGGATAAAAGTTAGTGAAAGAGCTACAGAAACTCATTCTGTTTCCATCCTGTTTCTAGAGCTGGGAATCTGTTTTTAAGCACGTACACAATACTTATTGATATCCACTCCCCAAATCTTGTTACTTTATCTTGCACATAGAATAAAGAAATCTTACATAATTAAACTACACTGCCAATTTTAACACTACCCTTTCTTGTGTCTTAAGATGAATTGAGAGTATAATCACTTACGATGCTTGCTATTTCTTCCTAAGACAATATTGAACAACCCATCAAATATGAAGTGAAACTTGCTGTCACAAGAAATCACTAAACTCAACATTGTACAGTGAAAGCGAAGAATGCAGTTTTTGCAGACACACATGGAGACACATACACATTGGACTGAGCTGGCTGATGCCTTTAAGCTAGAGATCATAAATCCTCCAAACTTTTCACCTTTTAATATGATGCTTATATAGTTAATAAAGTAATTTTACTGAGCTATTTTCCATTGCTCTTTGCCTGACTTCTCAATTTTTTCATCCGTGCTGGGTGGGAATTTTTGCAAGGGCCTTAAGGAGTTGTGTACATGTCCAGCATCAGCACTTCATAGGGATGAGCGGCTGAGATTTGAGATTGTTCTGTCTGTCATGTACTTCGGTGACTGCCTGATATATGCAGAACTGTGGATAGAAGAATGAGATATCCTTTAAAAAAGCTACAATGTAGTGATAACAGTAAAATTGCCTGAGGAGTCACTTTAAATATTAGACTTCCACACCAGAAATTTATGAAAGGCTCAATTCTCAACCTTTTAGTCTTGAGCACCTAAATTTTCTATGCCTTGCAGATCTCAAAATTCTTGAATTTAGCATGGAGGAGCCTTTTTTCAAGATTATTTTAGTCATCATCAAGTAAAAGCAACAGTACTTTCAAGCAATACAGCTCACTGCAACATCTGTACCTCCATAAACTTCTGTTTCAAGTACAAAATTATCAGCCTATTCTCAGACCTAGTGTTTCTTTAAATGTCTTCACAGTATTAGAACCTAGGACTCAAGGTTCATATTGAAGAAATTTCTTCTTTCAATTAAGCAGAAAGGTAAACAGTTCAGAGTATGTTCCATCATGATTAGATGATTTATGCAAATTGATATGACTAGGAGTTACAAATACTTACTCTTCAGTGGCACTTTACAGTCTGTACAACAGAAATGCAAAAAGGCAAGGAAATTACTTCACTTGCTTAGTTAATCTACAAGTTTACTGCCTCTTTCACTAAGTCAGTTGTAGATACTGACTTAGTGAAATTAACTGCTTTGGAAAATGAGTTAATGCCATATATATCAAGTCCTTGTAATATTAAAGCTAAAGAGGAAGTCACTGAAACATTTCCAAGAACAGAGAATAATTAACCAAACCTCAGAAAAGTTAATACTACACTGCTACTTTTTCCATCTCTAAAGATAAAAGAACTGTTACTCTTACACATCTGTCTCCTGCAGATTTTAGTTTTATTTTTACAAGCTGACATGAAAGTTGACAGCGCTGAATTTACAAGTACACTAATGCATGCATATTGCTGCTCTTCTAAGTGTGACTTTGGTCCTTAAATATCTTTAGGTTTTCTAAGAAGTTGACAGTGTTTTGAAAATTTTCCTACTAATCAAAACTCATTTTTGAAAGGAGCCAAATGTGTTTCCTCATAATGAACAAACACAATTCAACTGGGAAATGAAAAAAACTTTCTGGTTTTATGTTTGTTTTTTTTTTTTTCAAAAGCATCTTCCTGAAAATTGGACAGGTTTTCTTTCATAAAATATAGGCTGATAGACAGTCTCACCAAAACATTTGATTACTAATACAGAAGAATCGCTCACTGCAATTTTCATAATAAGCACCTGGAAGAAAATCAAGATTAACATCTTCAGTTACCTGCAAGAAGTATTAAGTTGTATTTATTTATTAACTGAAAGAAATAAAGTATAATACAAAATTCATGTTATGTGCAGGGTTTTAGGATTTGCATTCTTGCTTTGTGGGAAAGGAAAATTACTGTTAGCACTACAAAGATGACATCAATCCTGACAGTTTTTGGAATCAAGTATCTGCCAAAAAGATCTGCCCACCTACCTGACAGCTTGTTATTTAAATACTTAAAATTAATTTCCTCTCCTTACTCTTGCAGAACAGTGCTTCAGAGAATAAATCTTTCCTTAAACATAAATGAAAACTAAAAGGAAATCAGTGCTATGAGAGGAACATGAAGAAATGTGTGTTTTCTTTTACAACCACAAAAACATACACTTTTCAATTACATACCTGAGAACAAATGTTAAAACAAAGGAACACTAAACTGTTAACTAAGAATTTTTGTTCTGTTACTACAGGATTTTCAGTGTTGAAGAACATACTAACATAAAGTTTGGTTCATGCAACACAGAAATTTTATGCTGGGCATATGAATAAAACCCTCAAATTATCTAGCAGGCATTCTCCCAGCAAGAATAAAACAAGGCATCGTTATGAATTACAAAAGAAGCAATACTTAAGGTGAGTAATTTCTGTCTGTTAAACCATGAATACCTCAAAAAGATGTATTTTACAGGATTAGATATGAGAACTATTGTGGTTTAACCCCAACAGAGGCAAAGTACCATGCAGCTGCTCACTCACTCCCCCATTCACCATGGTGGGATGGAGAGTGGAATAACAAAAAAGTTAAACTCCACAGGTTGAGATAAGAACAATTAATGATGAAAATAAAATATTAATATTATTAATAATAATGTAATGAAATGGGAGATAACAAAAAGAGAAAGGGGAAAAAACAAACCTCAAACCTACAGGTGATGCACAATGCAATTGCTCACCATCTGCTGACCGATGCCCAGCTGGTCCCCCAGCAGTGATGGGCTCCTGCCGGCCAACTCGACCCAGTTTTATACTGGGCATGACATTCTGTGCTATGGAATATCCCTTTGGCCAGTTTGGGTCAGCTGTCCCTGCTATGCTCTTTCCCAGCTTCCTGTGCCCCTCCTCCCTCGCAAACACTGAGNGAGTGGAATAACAAAAAAGTTAAACTCCACAGGTTGAGATAAGAACAATTAATGATGAAAATAAAATATTAATATTATTAATAATAATGTAATGAAATGGGAGATAACAAAAAGAGAAAGGGGAAAAAACAAACCTCAAACCTACAGGTGATGCACAATGCAATTGCTCACCATCTGCTGACCGATGCCCAGCTGGTCCCCCAGCAGTGATGGGCTCCTGCCGGCCAACTCGACCCAGTTTTATACTGGGCATGACATTCTGTGCTATGGAATATCCCTTTGGCCAGTTTGGGTCAGCTGTCCCTGCTATGCTCTTTCCCAGCTTCCTGCCCCTCCTCACTAGCAAAACATGAGACCCTGAAAAGTCCTTGACTTAGGGTAAGCACTGCTTAGCAATAACTAAAACATCAGCGTTAATAGCATTATTCACATACTAAATGAAAAAAACAGAGCACTGAACTAGCTACTAAGAAGAAAATTAACTCTATCCCAGCCAAAACCAGGACAGAATCTTGTAATAAATGTTTTAAAATTCAGTTATAACTAAAAGTTCAGAATGTGTATTCCTTTTATTGAAGGATAAAAAGCACCTGGCTACTAATATTTGGAAAATTGTCATCTTTAAGAAGGGCAAGTTTTTCTTTAAAACCTAATTGTAAGGTATCTCTCAGATATTGAATCACAAAAGGAATGGCAAAAAAAATCACCTTCCTTTTAGATAAATAAAAATACAAATATTATTAAAATAAAAGAAAATATTGCACTTGTTAACAAAGGCATGATTCGTAGTGGAATTACTTTTCTCTCAATGTAAATGATGATGATGATGATGATGATTAACACTAATACATTGTTACTGTACTAAATTAAAAGTGTCCATTGCCCAATAATTTCCTCGAGATATGTGGTAGAAGCATAAACTAAAGAAATGTGTCTTGGGTAGGCACCTGTCAAACAACAGTCTAGAAGCACAGCATCACTTCTTCTATATGAAATATGACTACACAGACAGGTGATGATAGACAGGAATTTAATCTATGCCTAGCAGAAAAGCAGCATGAAGCTTTGGCTTCTAGGCTGAAGCCAATTCATGAGTTTGTCTTTATCTAAATGTACTCACAGATATATTACAAGTACGATTATAGGTGACAACTATGAGTAAATATCTGAGTAGGTATTTCTGTTTTACTGGTAGCATAGCTAGCCATGTGAAAACAGTGTGGATAGTTCCGTGGAGCTTAAATTACTGTGCAGGAAACCTACGAATGAGCTCACAGCTCTGCAGGTTATTCTATTGGTATTATATTTATTTTCTTGTACTGGTCTAGTTTCAAATTTTTCATTTCAAAAGTTGTTTTCTCACTAGAGATGTTGGAGAGATGTATAAAACTGTTCAATATCTTTATGAAAAACATCACAACTAGGAAAAATAGTCATGGAAATTGTAGTCTTAGTTCTCTGAGTCACTAAATACAGAAATATAAGCATGAAAACTGTAATCTAGTGTATCTGACAGACAAACTACATAATATGAACTGATCTTAAAATCCCTCCTCAGATAGGTAGTGTCACTTAAGTGTCTCCATATCCAGATGTTAAAGCTTGCCACTTGCCCCACAAACCTATTTTTTACATTGTACACCATATTATGCTATCAATATAAACATGTGTCACAAAGAAGTTTATTTGCAGAGGCAGAGCTTTGGAAGAGAAAGAAACATAAGACAAAATCAATACCAAAACAGAATCAATAAAACAAATTAGATCTGCAGTTTTGTTCTTCCTATTCATATTTGTATTTTACTTACCAAGACCTTAGCTTTTTTTTTTTACTGTAAATTAGATTTTTTCAATTCCTCCAGTGTACTACATGAAGTGTTCCAGAACTCAGATCTAACTGTACATGGATACAGAAGTCTTGTTTCTTCATTTATGGAAAAAAAGTAAATAAAGGAAAGTAAATAAATATTAAATAGTTAGAGCACAAAATCTGAAAATAATTAATAACCTATAACTTTTGGGAATATGTTTATCCTACCAAGGATTTACCAAAGGGTGTGACAAAAGGGGCGTATTCTGATCTCTTTCCAACATCAACCACTGTGGCTCATCCGCTTCCATGCGTGTGGAAAATCTGCATCAGTGAAAGTAGAGAAAGTCTTGTGTGACGGATTGGGACTAAAAGCCTTGGAATTTAGCTCATATAAACTCGGTGCATTTCTGCTTAAAGCAATGCTCAAGCAATGCACTGCCATTCTTGAAAGGGCAGCCACACGGGCTGGGCAGCCACACGGGCTCGGCAGCAATGATGTTCAACACCAAGGTCAGTGATTTCAGAATGCCGGCTATATAAGGTTTACATGGCAAAGGGGTTTTTGTGGAGGAGAAGAGCTGCAGGAGCAGCTTCTGAGAGAAAATGCCTGATGCTGTCTGCACATTGAACAGGCAAAGTTCCAGACAGTTCCAAGAAGGACCCACCGCTGCCCAAAGCTGGTGCCTCTGCCATACCATGCTTGAGAATGGGGACACAAAGTTGTGCAACAGCATCTGGGAGACAGGAGTGAGAATACATGAGAGCAACAGCCCTGCAGACACCAAGGTCAGTGAAGAAGGAGGGGCAGGAGGTGCTCCAGGCATCACAGCTGACTTTCCCCTGCAGCCCCTGGTGCAGCCTATGGTGAGGCAGCTGTGTCCCTGCAGCCCATGGAGGACCACAGAGGAGCAGAGATCCACCTGCAGCCCACGGAGTACTCCACATCAGGACAGGGGGATGCCTGAAGAAATATGTAAGCCTGTGAGAAGCCTGTGGCGGAGCAGGGTCCTGGCAGGATCTGTAGTCCCATGAGACAGGAGCACACATTTGAGCAGATTTGCTGGCGGAACTTGTGACCCTAGATAGGACCCAGGTGGGAGCAACCTGCCCCTGAAGGACTGCACCCTATGGAAGGGACTCATGCTGGAGCAGTTTTTGAGGAGCTGCAGCCCGTGGGAAGGAGTCCCATCGGAGAAGTCAGTGGACGACTGTCTCCTGTGGGAGGGAACCCAGTCTGGAGCAGGGGGAGGGTGTGGGGAGGAGGGAATGGCAGAGACAGGGTGCGATTAACTGACCACAGCAGCCATCCCTGCCTGCTTGTGCCACTTGGGAGGGGAGAATCAGGAAGAAAGTTAAGTCTGCAAAGAAGGAAGGGGCAGGGTAAAGGTATTTTTTTTGTTTTATTTTATTATTATTTCTCATCATCCTTCTCTCTTATTAATTAACGATAAATGAAGTTAATTTTCCCCAAGTCAACTTTGTCTTGCCCATGACGGTAATTACTGATCCCCTTGTCCTGATCTCAAGATGTTGATTTTAATTTTATTTTCTCCTTCACATCTTCTTGAGAATGGGAATGATAGAGTGGCTCTAGCAGACATCTGGTGGTCAGCAAAAGTCAACTCACCACACTGGGAAATGAAATGCATGGTAAAATAAATATGCATTCCAAGGGAAAATAATTACTCTTCCATAAAGTTACAACAGGGCTTTTCCTATGAATGATCATGGCTTTAATAAAAAATTAAGTGAGAGAAAAACAAATCCAAGCATGGATGTAGAATGAAGACAAAACCAGGGCAGAAATTCATGGCATAGAAGAAACTAAAAATTAGGTACTGTTGTATCACCCAAAAGTTTTCTTATTTCTTTTCTCAAAGAATAATCAACAGTGGAAACTGTGGGAGGGCATAAGAGCAGGGCGTGGAAAGATTGGGCTATAACCTGGAATGAAAAATTAAGGTAATGCTGATCTTGTGCAAGCAACAAACAGTGCTAATGTTACCAAGCGCTAGACTAGTTGACTAAGGAGAATCTCTTACATACATTTCACTTGAACACGGCACAGGTGAAAACCAGAATTGATGACAAAATGTATCAGAAGTAGGAGGATACTCAAATGTAAAAAAAAAGATTAATCTCTACTGATCCCTGAAGTGTTTTTACAAGTTTGTACCTGTATCATTAATTGATTCTTTATAGATGTACCTTTCTGGGTTCTTATTCTGTGGCGTGGACATCTCTAGTACCAATGGCAACTCCCATATTTTGTTTTTAAGATATGTATAAGATTTCACTACCAGAAAATCCACTTCTTTTAACACGCATGAAGTCTAACTCTCTAGAACAAAATAAATGTGTGCTTTTCTCCTGATGTACCAAACTAACATGAGAGAAAAGAAAGGATTAGCTTACAAACAGGAATCACCAGAATTTCTAGCATGGAAATGCAGGCTAAAATTAATTCTATCAAAAAACCCCCAAATCGACATCACTCAAATCTCCCACATCTCAGGTCTATGTTAAAAACAGGCATCTAGAGACAGCTCAGCTGAGCTCATGTTTTCAGTCTAATCCCTCCCAAAAATGATACAGAGTTTTAGCTTACTTTTCACAGTCAGATTTAGCTTGCAAACACTTGGTTAATGTACTTGAAATAGCCTTTACATGTAGGAGGCATGTGCTTTTAAGCAGCAATGCGTGTGTGAAGCTTGAGAAGTGTTGCAGTGTACTGGCTACATGGAGGAGAAAATAAACTTGTTAGATGTCACACTACAGTGACCTCTTCCCCGCTTCAAGTGATGTGTTTTGAGGTCACCAATTTACCCCTGTGAGAACGATGAGTATTTACTCTACTACAATAAACCAATCTCAAAAGCCAAAGAAATATATGGGTATGAACTTCTCCGACTATCAGCTTGGTCTGCTTACCACCTGCGAAGTTTTTAGCCTGTCTAGCACTAATTTTCCAGGACTTGATTTTCAGACAGAAGTAAGGTCTGACTTCTCTTGTGTGTTTTTACATTTACCTGATGTGTAGCTATTACATCAACACCTCTACAAAGCTGTCAGCTCCTCTCAGAAGCCTTCCTTAATAGTTGATATCTTTTTTACATATGTGTGCACCTGACTATTGTGTGCACACAGGTGTGCATGTCAAAATGGATTGTGAAGTCAGTTTGGAATTCATGTTTAAGGTGATTTTTTAATTAAATTCTATCCTGACTGAGTATAAAAAAAAGTCAAGATGCATTCACATTCAGCAGTTTGTTTTGCCATCTTTGTCACTCTTTCTTCAGAGATCTCACTTATATCTCAGAGGCTCAAAATCTACACAACTTCATCAGATGTTACAAGAGTTTTCTCCAGGCTTAACAATATGGTCAGCTTCTGTCCCACGTTCATTTGCAATCTTAATTTCCAAACTGAAGGCACTGGAACTGCATACCTATCAGCAGAGTAATGACATCTCTCCATCTGCCCTTAGACAGAAGGAAAACTATCCTTGAAATGAACCCGTTGCAAGCTTTATACATCTCATCTTTTAAAAGTATCTTCCAATTCATTTGCACTACATCTGTCAATGAACAGTTTGCCCACTGCTAGTGCCTCTATCCATATCTAAATGTATCACTAGAAATTGCCTCTTTTCTTCAGAAACTGTGGCTCTGTTTCCATGGGAAAAAATAAGTTATTTTAACTGAGACATGATAAATTTATCTTCCTTCAGAAAAAAAATAAGGCATATATCTGTTCTTCTCTCACCACTTGGCTTCCTCGCTCACATTTATTTTCTTCCAAAACAAGAATTCTGAACACAGTTAATTTTTATTTCTATCTCTACCTTTCTTTTGCCCAATTTGCCTACTGTCACTTCCATAATATTGCCAAACTCAGGCTCTATTTTAACCATGAGTTTGTTGGTATTCTTATTTTTTCCTACTGTAGTGCTGCAGTCACTGCATCATTTATGATTTCCATGCAGCCCTACTTCAGAGAACAACAAAGTGATACAGCCTGATTATCATTCTGCTCCGAGGCAGTATCAGCTTCTTGAAAGAAATGAGGCAAAACGAAAGGAAATAGATACAGATGGAACAGGTAAATGACAACTAAAGAAGAATATATTAACAAATAAATATTTTTAAAGTTCTAAATAAAAGCCTTGTGTTAAGGAACTGTTTATTATTGTTGTTGACAGAGTATAATATGCTGGATAAATATCATGAAAATAAGATTTCAGAATGTCATCTGACTCAACTGTTTTTTAAAAGACATTTGGAAATTACAACTTTCTGCATTTAGGTATAAGGCACTCACTCCATTTATCTTCTTATGTTTCTATTCATTACTATCTGAGGCAAACCAGCTTCGGAAAGATGTGAGTAAAAAAAAGTAAGATTATGATTTTGTCATAATCTTTAGGAGCCCTGAATTAAGTCATTATTTTAGGAAGGTACATAGGAAGCCTGAGAGGTTGCTCTTAAATGTATTAAAGACCAACTAAACAGCAAAGAAATATTTCAGCCCTATTTGAAGAAGCTATGTCATTTTTACATTACTATCAATATATAAATCTATATTTAAGGAACAGAATTATTCTTTTGACTCTCTGGATTAGCTATCATTCATCAAAGAGGAGCTGCTATTCAAAATGCCTTCTTCAGACATCCTGTTGTGTCATATAGGCACTCCCGGGTGTCAGGATTTCATAGAAAGTCAGTGTCCTGCAGGAGACGCAGTCTCAGGATTGTTCAAAGCACAGTCACACACAGCTAAACAAAAGGACATATCAAGCACAGAGGCAGATATCTTTGATTTCTCATTTTGTTTGATATTCATTCATGACACTCAAGATTATGCCTGTCTGTGGAAATTTAGGATATTGACTACTTTCCCAATGAAAGAATCCTAAATAGAACCCCTTTAAAGCCTCTCTCTGTTTAGGAGCATTGAGGTGTGAAAGTGTCTGGAGTTTACCTTTGTTTTTAAAATACCAGCAGAAGAAATTTGTTATTCTTTCCTATCTCAGTTCAGTTACAAAACCTCAATGCCGTGTTTCCCAGTTTCCTATTCCCAAAGTGCTGACATGCAAAATAGCACACATGATTCTTGTTCCTCATGCTGGAGTCAGTTTTGAAACACAAAATTATTAGACAGGACAGAAAGTAAATTGATTGGAGGAATTCATCTCTTCCATGATTGGCAAACCTGCATTCCAGTCTGCTCCTTTTCTACAAATTGTTTTAGGGTTGAACTCAACGGATGTTTAGCACAAAAACGCTGTAGTAATCTGCAGTGAAGCAATGTGGAATTTAGTCTTCTCACTGCCAAAAGATATGACAAAAGCTATCCTGTTCAGGTCTGCACTTCATGTCTGAAGGGAAGTATACCAAGATGCTAACAGAGTAGTAACCAATCCTGAGCTGCCATGAGTGACAGCTGTCTGAGGGGAAAGGAGGAAAACTGCAGCTTAAAAACGAACAAAAAATATCCGTACATTTAAGTATGGTCTTGAATGCTGTTTTGGAAAGGATTGTGGCCATGAACTTTGGAGCGTTTGATGCATACACAGCAACCAGTTCTTTGGCAATTTTTCAGGGCACAAAAATCCTTTCTTAAATCCTTTTCTAAAAAAACTGAAAGATAAATGCTAAAGGAACATCAAAGTCCAGTATGTGATGCCTCTTCATTTCTTATAAGCTTCCTGACCTGCTCTTGAATATAAGCACCTAAATTGTTGTTCAAATCCCGTAAGCCCCACATAGGAACTACCGCAGGCAGTCTGTTCTTACAAAAAAGAAGATCATTCTGCTTTTTCTCTCCCCTCTCAGATTATATAGCTAAAATAAAGCTTTCTAATGATGAACGTGTCTTCATAAATTTCCAATGCCAATCCAGATATTTCTATAATTTCTTTTTAACATATTTATACCTTTTCAAAATAGCAACGGTGCAAATTGAGTTCTTTTTTCTATCATTCCTTACAAAAAAACCAGTTCTATGCATTCTGTCTAACATTTGATGTGGTAGAACATGTACTTCACATTGTACTACCTAAAAATGAAAACTGTTTTAGTGTGGCAATTTTTAGCACTTCTGTTTTGTAAATGTATAGGCTACTACTTTTTGCGAAAATTCAGTGAATTTAGTTCTATTACCTTTAGTAAAAACTAAACCATGTCCCTTTGCATACAAATTTAGTCAAACTGGCAAAGTTTTTGTGCAATGAATAATTGGATAATGGAGTATCTTTTGATAGAGAGAATTTGGTGAGGGCGTTTTTTTTTGTTTTGTTTTGTGGGGGTTTCCCCCCCTTTGTTTTTCATTGTTTTTGTGAAGAAAGGCAATTACTTTATACTATAAATTACAGTAAAAGGCTTGGAGATAGAAAAGGTTTCACGTTATTGTTATAGACTCTGTTTTAAATGCAATAACACTTTTAGCTCATTCTTTTATAAAAGCAGAAATATTTTTATTTTAACAGAATTGGCAGTGGCTCGCTACCCAGTCTCATTTACTGCTTTGATTTTTTGCTTCAAATCTTGTTTAAAAACTCAGACTCGTAGAAGGCTCAGTCATTCTCAAAGGTTCTATCTTGTGACCCACTGATCTTAGTTTTCCCTTTTGCCCTGACTTCCATGAATTGGATCATTATGTTCTCCCTTTGTAGAGACAGAAGGTTGCATGACCCACACTTAGAAATCATCAGAAGAGAAAATGAGCCTAGTGTATAAAAGGGATTATTACTCCTGAAGTGGGATTCTGCAGTTGGTAACATGCTCCTTTCTGTCCTCAGAGCTTTACTGCACTTTAGCTAGCTCACAAGGTGATAAACCACTTTTCTCTGAAAATCTGTCCCTCAACCATCATTGCTCAAAAGCTGTGTGTCTTCCCTGTCTGCCATTCTGGAATGCTGCTTTACAAGGCATACATTTTCATGGTAAAGTTAATCCCTGTAGACAAGAATAAATCGGTACAGTGGAGGATACAAGGAGTTCTCTGTATAGGGGGCCAAATCCAGTCAAGAGCTCCATCACACTATCTCCATCTGGAAGAGTGTGAAAAATCCTGGTGAAAGAATAAAGACTAAGCTCAGTCTTAGGAGAGCAAATGCTGGACATCTACATGGTGCCATAACCCAGTGAGATGAGAAAATCTATCACTGCAATTCAGGGAAGTCTCTCCCATGCACTAATATTTAGATTTTTCCAGTCTCTGCCTAATTTTCCTTTCACCTTTTCTGTGACTTCCAGTTCTCCTTCAATTCTACAATTTTTCCTCTACCCTTCAGTATTTCCCACTTCTTTTCCTCTAACCCTTGTCTCAGGGTACCTTCAACTGTCCTAAAAGACCGGATATTATCCTATACGTAAAGAGTCTTCTTCAGCTTTGCTGTGTCATACAGCTGATATCCAGACATATCTAGGCTATAAATATTTCTCCTAATATTTTTCAAGCGATAATTAATATATCATATTCCATATTACAAAATTTTTTTGCTTTCTTAGGTGCATTGCAGCTATTCTTTATTGAAAACATACCCACTTCCAATTACACAGGCATTCATTGGCACTTGTTTACTCATCAACAAGTTGCCAAAACTGTTTGTGGATATCTTGTGAGCAGGTTCATAAAGTACTTTCGCATATCCAAAGTCAGTATTGTCACTGACAGTATTTCATTAGCAAGTTCTTCCAAGATGATAATTTGATTTGATTAATTATGAAGGCTGAGAATTTTAGGAACCCCCCGGTGAGCAGTAGTAGTCCATGGGAATAACAGTGACTGGCAATGAGGGGAGGAGACTGCCCAGGAGACGATGCTTGTTATCAAGTCTGTTGGTAATAAACACTGTTAGTAATGCTAAAACAAATACTTCCTGAATAATTTCAATTCCTTGCATCTCTTCTCAATATTAGTAATGAGTTTCCAGTTTTTATCTTGTTAGAATGAAGAGGGGTTTGCTTTCCCATCAAATTTCAATCAGACTAGTCTGACACATACCGGGAACGCAAATCCTGAAGGACTGAAGAAAATGACTGCTAGGTTACACTTGGTGTTTCATGTACTTGACTCAGGCTGTCAGGACAGACAAAAAGGGAGATGCTCCATCACAGTGAAGCCACAAAGATGTGGCTTTAGAGTATTCCTTCTGCTGTGGGAAATACTAGAGAGATAAACACCTACCAAACTTGGTCAAAAAAAAAACAACAACTTGCTGAGACATGTGAAGGGTAGTAAAAGATATTAAGATATCATCCACATATACCCTTGCAAGAAAATATCTCATTAACCTTCTTTAAAAATCAGATGTCTTGTCTTTGACACAGTTATAAAATAACTACAAGTATTAATAAAAAGGGAAATTTTCCACTAAAGGGAAGATGTACCCTATGGTCAGTCTAAAGACACCACACAGCAGGAGCTAGTCCTTTCTTTTCAAAGGATGATGGAGGCTTCAGCTTATATGAAAGGAATAGTCTTGTTATTAAAATAGCGTAACTGTTGTATCCAGTGCTATTTTTCCTTAAGCCTTCCATTTTTATGAATATGTTAAATAACATAAAACTTGCTGTATGCACTGAATGCAAAACTACCTATTTGCGGTTAAACCCAAGTTGTCAACAAGAGAGTATCTATTCAAATTGGAAGGAATTATTTATTTTTTAAAAAAATCAGAAATTGCCCTAAATGTCATGATTTCCTTCAAGTTCAGCTTTCAAATTTGATTTGGATTTTTACAGCCTAGGTTAAAGCTTTAGAGTCTCCAGTCTCCAGTACAAAAATGAGAAAGACTTGGTATAATGTACTGCGAAGCCCACACCAAATAAGAAAGGGTTTTGAAATATTCATCTTAAAGTTCTGCAGAAAGATCACAAGTTCTCAATTTTTTTTTCACTGTTTAATGTTACCATTAGTCTAGATGACTTAATGATAAGCAGCATATCAATATCTATGTCAGCTGCTGTTTGTGTATTGATTTAAATCTAAATATTAGACAAAACTTATTTTCATAATCTAATTTTCAGCTGACAAAAGCAGAAGAGATTTAGTGATCACAGCTGCAAGATGATGCCTACTTTAGAAGTACAACTTCACGTACTCATATGGAATGCCAGTTCCTAAAAAAACAACTAAAGAATCAGACTTGAATGCAATTTGTCAAAATAAAAAAAAATTGCCCTGGGTATAGCAAGTGTATCAAAAAGGACCTGAAGGTTGTTTTTTGAAAATGACTAAGTGTTGCCATCCCTATACTACCTTTTTTTTTTTTTTTTAAGGATTAGGTAATATTACTGCAATTATTTCTTTTTTTCTTTCCAAGCTTGAAGTTGCATTTTTATTCCTTTCTGTGTCTCCATCTTTAATACAGGAATAAAGTGACTGTTATTCCATGCATCATGGCTCAATAATGAAAACATATCTGTTCCTGATCCACAGTACAATCATATAATCATAGAGTATTTTAGGTTGGAAAAAGTCTCTAAGATCATAAGGTTGAACTGTTAATTTAGGACCACCTTACTCACTGTTAAACTGTATCCCAAGGCCCACACCCACACATTTTTGTTTCAGGGATGATGACTTCACCACCTCCCTGGTCAGCCTGTTCCAATGCCTGACCACCCTTACAGTGAAGAAATTTTTCCTAGCATCCAATCTAAACCTTCCCTGGCACAGCTTGAGGCTGTTTCCTCCTGTTCTGACACTTGTTACTTGGGCGAAGGGACATCTCCACTGTGTTTTGTCTTATTCTCAACTTTCTATCCCAGAATAAAATTATCTTACTATTCTGTCTTCTTACACTTGTTATCTTTAGTACTGCTAAACACTAGCAGTATGAATATAGACAGGTATTCCCCTCCACAAAAAAAAAAAAAAAAAAAAAAAAAAAAAAAAAAAAAGAAAATCTTATGAATTCAAGTTTTCCAATAGCTATCTTTGTACAAAATTAATCTTCTGGAGTACTAACTTTTACAAGAGTGTTGGATAGAAATTAATTTCAAAAAACTCTGATTTTTCCCTCTCCTCCTTGGTATATTAAGTCTAGTTGTCTAGAACATCAGACAGTTTGTCTATTAAAACGTCTTGCTTCCTGACTCCTTTCTTTCCTAATGAACTGTCAAGTCATCTGTTCTGCCCATGGTCATGATTTACCAACCATAATTGATAGTGATATTTTATGACATGCTTTTTTCTAATTTGGATGCCATTTCCATGTAGCAATTTTACCAGGGTGAACTTTATGCTATTGGTAGACCAACAAATATTTTAATAGCATCAAATCAACTTTTACAATATGTTTGAAAAATGGGCATTTCATTAAAAAAACAAAAACAAAAACAAACCAACAACCTTCTCCTGTAATCATATACAAGAATATTCAAGGCTAAAATTTTCTGTTAAAAAAATCTGTGCTGTCACATTGCATAAATCCCCAGATAAGAAAGCCAATATCAAAGAATAAGATGTCTATTGGAACTAAGAATGCAGTTGAAATCTCTTGACTCTTGTTCAGTAATCTTAGTTGTAAACAGCAAGTGAGCTCTCACATTGAAACACACATTTTTAATATCATTATTTTTTCTCCTCCAGAGCAGCTCATATATCATTAAAAGTATGATCTGACAATAAAATCTGTTCTTAAAATCTTTCAAATAAATTGTTTTGTTTCACTCTTGACATGTAAGATTAGACATTGAGATAAGATTTGAATACTTTGTATTCTTGTTATAATTGGAAGCCTACTTTTCTAGGTTTTATTTGTATTCTAAAAGGTTTTAGCCAATACCACAGCTAAATGCATGAAGGAGAGACACAACAGTTCTTTGTCAAACACAGTGTATGAACCAAAGACTATAAATACGTGCGTTTGTGTTTGCACGTGCAGAAGTGTGTGTGTGTGAGACAAAAAGAGAAAATCCTTCTTTATCGTGGTGAAATGCAAAAGTACCAACTAAGAGTCATGGCAAGCATGCAACAGCATGCATTCAGCTGTTCTAAGCTTACACTACTTACTCAAAACAGATCAATGCACTGGGAGCATAATATTTCACAGATAGCTTTATTTAAAACTTTTAAAATAGGTTGATTGATAAATCAAATGGCACTGCAAACAAAAAGTAAATTCTGATTTGGATATGACCTATTTATCTTTCTAGCATGTTTACTTCCCCAAAAAAGCAGATGACTCCCAAATATTATGCTAATAGTATTTTTTTCTTTAATTTTGAATATATTTTACATGGAATCAGCCCAGACTGTGGAAGAAAAATTGAATTACTATCTATCCTTACACAGTAAAAAGCTATTACATCTGCCAACAGATATATGATGATACAGCACCTAAAAGTTTTAGCACTTCGTAATCTCAGCACTTTGATCAGCATGAAGATAGTCTCACCATGCTTCCACAGTGTTATAAATACCTGCAAATGACCAGCACCTGTAGCAAAATAATTTCTACAAAGTAAATATAAACGGCATCTGCTGCTCAGAATACTTTAGCCTTATAGCTGGAGTTTGAAAGGCATATTCTAAGCAAGAATGCTGCTGAGATAGCATTCTTTTAGAGGCTTGTGGGAAATTAGAGGTCTATCAATGACATGCATCATCCCTTCAAATGAACTGTGGAATCTAATAAAATAAGTGTTCAGATTCCTCATACTTGGAAGTGGGCACAAAAATGTTTAATTTCTCCTGATTTCATGCAATGTTTTTTTCATTATGATACCATTTTTGGCACTTCTGAAATTGAGAAACTAAGTAAATAGTCTAAACCTTAAAATAGCTTGGTAGGAGGGGAACACGGCCTAGGAGGACTGAGGATTATGCCTGACATATTACTTGAATAATGAAGTTCTGTCTCCATGGTAGAAGTACCGTCACACTTTGTCAAGCTTAGCCGAGATGCTGAACCTATGCAAACATACAGGAAAGGGTGCAGGGCAAAATCAAAGAGCTCTGATCAATGTCCTCTTGCAGAGGCATTTTAGTAAATTACTGCACCAAAGCGAATGTCCTGCCTAATGCCAGAAGCTTTCAGCTTTTAAAGAGAGAACTGCATATTCTGGTCCAGCAAAACCACACAAACCCTATCTTTACATTAGCAGTTAAAATTATTGCTTCGCAACGCAAGCTGAAAATGCTGGAACACATTTCCTTTTCATCACCTCCTCCACAGGGGCAGTAAACTTTGTTTCAAAAAAAGGCGGGGAGACCTAGAGGTAGATGTGCCACATCATCCTAGCAAGATTCACTAGAGGACGCCTATCAAAACCCAAAGCATTCAGTATTACGAGGGTGGCCAGCATTGATAAGGAGAAAGAAAGGAAATAATTTTTTAATCTGCTTAGCAAAGATGGCAAAAAATGTATGCTGTTTTCTGGATGACGAAGATACAGACCAATGTGCTAGTACATCTGAAAAAAAGTCCAAACCAAAAGTCTCTTTGGAGTCTGAGAATTTATTGCATTTTACTTTCATGAAAGACATTTCCTATGGAAAACATTTTGTCTTTATAGGTAGTGTCTACTCTGGCACCACTCCTGAAAAGTACATGACATCCCTGCATATGTAATTAAGTACTAAGTTTTCAATAATTTAATGTTGAAAACCATTTCAATGATTTGTTAATTTAGGTATTCATCATGTAATTTTCCCTAAAATTTATGTAATTCTGAGGCTACTGAACTATGAAAATATCAGTGTATTTCATAAACACATTTTTATTTTCTATTAAGTTAGTCCTGCTGCAAGTTATAATTTCTAGATTTCTTCTTTTTCTCATTAAAAGAAAAACATAATTAATTTCTTCTTTTATCATCCTTGCAGAGAAATAAGTAGACTGCACAGTTTTGCCAAAGAAATCTTAGAAAAGAAGCTTCAGAATAAATCCTGGCTTTATTGAAGTCAAGTGCATAAGCCAAATGTGGTCCTTAACATTTGGCATATATATTTGTCATCTGAGTCTAGCAGATAATCAAATACCTTATAAATCTTTCTCTTCAAAACAGTAAGTTTTTTCTGAATGTTTTGTGCTTTGATAAGAAACAGGGCTAGCACATTTTGTCAAAATCATTGCAACCAGAAGAATATTCATTGATAATACTAGAACATCATAATCATATGACTGAGAGGATATTGTTGTCATCAATGTGAAAGATTCTGGTATAAACAACATATAGAAATACACTAGAATGATTAAAGTACATGGTTCACTGCACGCAGAGATGACATGAAGAATAAACAGAGATTCAAAAGAGAAGTAATTTAATTCAGTGTACTAAGAAAAATGCACAATTTCAGACATCAGAATTGCAACTCGAAAAAAAAGTTTTTCAGTATAATTAACTAATGAAAAAAAACCCTGTTTGGCATTAAGTGGCATTTATGGTGTTTTTTCTCCAAAACCCCTAAAGATAAACACACTTTTTGGTCTAATAGAGACTTTATTTCTTTAGCATTGTAGTTCCATGTAATTTTTAAATGCATTTCATAAGTTTTATGAAAGCCACACATTTGCTTCAAAAGTCTCAAAAAATGGTTGCTTTTTTTAAGGTCAAGTGACTGAAATGAAACAACTTTTGGAAGAATTTAAAACTAGAAAGTATTGACTAAATGTAAATGGAGAGAAGATATTGTCTGGGGAATAATTAAATTGGAAAAATTGTCTCTTTTGTCTAGAAATGTTATATTTAGCACTAGAACTGAAATCCTACCTGATGCCTCATCTCTCAGGGGATCAGAGGTCTGGGTCAGCATAAGCATTCTCATGTGAAGATTCTCTTTACTCCCTCAATGGCTAGGCTAAATCTTTTTCAAGTCAGGACACACAAACTTTAGGAAAGCAATTTAGGAAAAAGGTGGCATTTCGGAAAATTTAGGAAAAAAAATGACAGTTCACTATCAAGAATAGCAAATAATATCACTATTGGAGTACTCAGGGAAATAAATAAACAGAATGAAAGACACCGCATCATCACACTTTTGACCAAGAAAGTTGATTCAAGGCACACCATATACAGCCATCCTGATGGATTGTTTCATTAATCTCAATTATCTCTTTGTTCTGACCAAAACTAGCCATCCTTATCAAACTCTAACTGTAGAGAAAAGCTAATATGAAAATAAGGATATTTTATGAAAGCAACAAACAAAACTTCTTTCACCAGAATACTCTAATGATAGTTCTTGGTCCTCCAATTTTCTCTGTTTTCCTCCATGGAGATTCATAAAATGGCAGATTAAATTTGGTCAGTTTTAGGGACAGCAAGTGGCATTTCTGAAAGAGGATCTTTGTCACAATGCTAAATTAAATGCATCATTTTAAGTCTCTTGAAACCCATGCTTGGAATCATGAGAGAAAAGTTTCAGATCGTGTAAATTCCAACAACTCTGTGTATAAGTAATCTGTTAATAGAATAACTTTCTCTTTTAAATCCTAAAAGACAATTGTAATATGCAAAATGAATTTTTAATATTGACATTTAATATTAAATACAAACATTCAATATTTTAAACATATATCTGCTGAACCAAATACAGAACTTCAAATGTCATGAGTTTGGGGGTATTCATGCTTTCTGAATTATTTTTGTCTGCATCAGATATTTAAAAACTTTAGCAGGTACCTTTTTTTAGAAGATTTTTCTTCTTGTTAGAATTGCTTTATTACCTAGCTGTTCTTTAAATAGTTCTTAAGAAAGCGATTTCAATTTAGTTTCCATTTTCAGTGAATTAATTATATCTTCAGTATAGAAAGCATGGTGTGTGAGAGTGAAAAGGGATTCTATTTAAATACTCCAATATTATGGGGAAGTGTATTTTAGTATCATTTTCCTGGCCTTTACAGGCCCAGTTCTCAAATACAATCTTTTGTTCCCACTTTTTTTATTGGAAAGACTTGCCATTCCTTAATGGCTAAGGACAATTGCATTTCATTTGTTGCTTTACAAGATTTTTGTTTTTAATTTGAGACACTTTTAAGTGTTTCGTTCTCTGTAAGTGCTCTTTGTGACTAATTCCTTTCCCGAACCGAAATACCCACTCATACACAGAATTCCACACAAGGTTTTAACATTATCTGACAATGAGGCACTAAGATTTCATTGCTACTGAGAACATTTTGCTTAATACATAAAACCATGCAAGTCACAGCCAGTCAGTGGGCACAGATAATTTCCTCTTTAGCTCCCAAGAGCTGAGCTCCAAATTTAGAAGAGCACAGGAAGGACATCGGTTGGAGTGAGTCCAGAGAGGAACCACCAGGATGATTAGAAGGATGGAGATTTGGAAAGGGTGAGAGAACTGTCTTTGTCAAGCCTGGAAAAGAGGAGGCTTCAGGGTGACCTAATTGCTGCCTTCCAGCACCTGAAGGGAACTGCAAGAAAGATTGTTTACAAGGGCATTTACAAGGTAGTGACAAGACAAGGGGGAAGGGTTTTAAACTGAAAGTAGGTTTATATTAGATATTATAAAGTAATTCTTTACTGTGAGGGTGGTGAGGTTGTGGCACAGGTTGCTCAGGAAAGTTGTGGCTGCCCCATTCCCGGAAGTGTTTGAGGCCAGGCTGAATGGGGCTGGGAGCAACATGGACCAATGGTGTCTTGGCAGGGTTGGAGCTAGATGATCTTTGAGGACCCTTCCAACATAAGCTTTTCTATTATTCTCTTATTTTTACTATTTTCCTTGTGTGTTTTCTCTTTTCTGAAATAAGATAATAGGAACTTGAAAGTCAACATGATTTACTCAAAAATTTCTCTGATGTTCAAAGCACAGCTGGACTTTCAACTATCATTCAAAAAAGCCAGAGCATAAACAGTTCATAAGAACTTCCACTGTCTTAAAATGTATTTCAGACTCTTCTGATTTTACAAGCCCATACAATAAAGGTTGCTTTTCAGTTCAGTTTGAAGCACTTTCTATGTTTTAAACCAGCAGAGATCCTAATTCAAACATTAGAGCATAGAAACCAGAGCAACTTTTGCAGTTCTTGGACAAATTAGGAAAAGCAAATAAAAATAATAAAAAAACCCCAAAACCAAAACCCCCACCAATAAAACAACATGAGTCATCTCTGAGTCATCTCAGTCTGTGAATATCCAATATTCAGATTTTGCATTATGTAACCCAAATTGCCAACTACTTTCTTCAGAGGACTAGAGCTTCGGAACAGATAAGAGCAAAAATAAAGGTTACTGGTATGAAAGACTTTAAAAATACAGAAGATGAAAAAAGTGAACATTTCCATGATCACCTCATTAGCAAGAGATTAGAGAAATAAATCTTATTATTGAAATGCATTCTTTGAGGAATCTTTGCCCTATGAAAATATAAGATAAGGCAAGTAAAAGTCCTCATTAAATAATGGATTTACTATGTTGTGTACTCCTTAGATTTTCAGTCTTCAAGGAATTGGCTGTCTCAGAAGATTTTCAGTAATTTTTTCGCTTTGCAATGAACAGATAAGTACAGAATGCTCACTTCTAACTTTAAAATAAGACTGACATATGGATGCCAATTGACACACCTCCTCATCTGTTGCATGCCAAACTTTTCCAGAAATGGGATAAGACAGCAGAAATCAAGACCAATATAGTTTCTTAAAAAGTTGTAAAAGTATTCCTTAATTTAAATCATAGCAATATTATTTTGCACCAGCTATTTGACTCAAAGTGCTGCAATGACTAAAACAAAGATAAAAGCAAAAATGAGCAAAAAGCTGTTTCACATCAAAACCCTGATAACACACGGCATAGTTAGCAACTACAAACACAAGAGTTCTGAGTGGCAATTGAGCAATGTATTCCAAACCAGATTAAATACTTAATTCTTGAACTTCTTCACTCCATCTGTTTACTTTATGTAGTTTTAAAGTAAAAATAGTAATCAAACAAAATGCTTCTGAAACATTAACATTTAAACATTCAGGAGTGCTTGTAGGAGCTGTCAGTTTTATATCAAATGATCTTTGTTTTTTTAAAAAGAATATAGACTGAAAAAGTTAAAAGTCCCCAAAAAAGCAAAAAATTCTGCAAAGATTTAGAATAATTTGCTTGATAGGTAAAAATGCCATTTTTAACATAAAGAACACAAGTAAAATTACTTCAGGAGACCTATTGAAATCCAAATAAAGTACAATAATAGTCATAAATTCAGGTAAAAGATTAAAAATTATGAGCTGGCAGAAAAAAACCCACAGTAGTGTATGAGTGATTGAATGCAAGATTTACCCTAGTGAAATGGAGGATTAAGCTCTAAAGAGCAAAACAAACCAACTTCAATTATTTAGATGCAGAAATACATGGTGTTATTTAAAATAACACTTCACCAACTCTTACATCTGTAGAAAGCATACTAACTTGAAAGCTAAGGTGCTTCATGATTAAAACCAAACAAACAGAGACCATGACCAAAGACAAGCAGGTTAATAGACAATACTAATTTTTTAGAAAAGATGTATTTTTCTGCTGCACCCATAATCTCTTACCATTCTAAGGAAGAAAAGATTGTATTCTCTAGTTAAAGCTCTCCAGATCATCAGAAAACTTGTCAAGGGTACTTAAAATGGTTGAAAGGAGACTGCATGTTAATTCAACTGAAGCACTCTTTAGATAATTCAGTTCCATATTGCAAAAAGTCTCTGTACAGAACAAACACCTTAGACCTGGCATGGCTCCTAATGCAGTCTGGGTTTTTTTGTGCTATGCCAAGACTGTTCCTGTTGCAGCCATTCGGTATTGATTGTCATAGATCATTTCTCATCCTTAAGTAGGTTCATTTTCATTCCTGGTACATTAAGTACTGTTTCAACCTCAATCTGAATTGCTGTTTAATAAGATAAATAATCATAAGAAGTAATTACCCAACATTTAAACTGATTTGCAGCTGTTGCAGTGAGGCAGCAAGATTATCAGGAATATTACATACATATTTCTATTCCTTTACCTTCTATCTTAGCAAATGGTTTCAAGTTGTCTAAACTTGGACTAAGAGACAGAAAATTGCAAAATTTGTCATGTAGTCTAAATTTAAATATCTCATTTTTCCTCCCCAAATCTATTTAGTATTTCTTTTTCAGTTCTCAAATCTATTTATTAATATCTACTTACTACTAATCTCAATTTACCTTGTGTTAAGACCTAAAGATTCTGATCAAAATATCAAAAATTTGAGTGAATCCTCAGAGCAGGTTACCCTGTCTCTATAAAGCATCAATATCACCTACATCATTTTTGACAAGAATTTGTCCAATCTTTTGTTATCACTGTCATTATTAATAGAAACTTTGCAACTGCATGATGCATTTTACTTAATCTGCAATTAGATCCCGTTCTCTATTGGACTATCAGCATCTTTGTCTCTGGCACCTGAGCTGCAACTTCTCGTCTCATCCACTTTGCATATTGAAAAGGTGGTGGTAAGTTGTCTGCTATGTTTTAGAAGGTTTCTATATTCCATATGAATTCTATATTCTTCAAGGTAAACAGCCTTAAGGAGGTCAATCTGTTTCCACAAATAAATTCACTAACCTCTGATTGTTCTCATTGCTTTTCTCTGGACTTGCCAGTAGCTGCACATATTTCTAAAGCAGTAACACATGAAGTGTTAGGTATTTTTTTCATCTGAGAGTTATATTGCAGAGCTGAGTGAAAAAATATTTTGTTTTCTGTATGTTTGCCCTGTCCCAAACCTTCTGGTAGTACATCTAAGGATAGTCCTGTTAAGGCAGCAACGTGGCTTTTACATTTCATTTTTACCTTTGATCTCATGAGCCCTTTCTTGGCATCCCTTACCAGAGCAGTTTGTTCTTATGTAAGATAGTATTGTGAGGTTATACATGTTGGTTTACATCTTTTTTCCCCTACATGATTGCTCCAGTTTGTCATGATAATTTCAAAATCGGAACCTTCCGTCTGCTTCATTCTCAGTGAGGAAGCTGTGATCTACCACTTAGTATGAATCTCTCTGTTCCATCATGTATTGGGTTTGCATGGCCAAGCTTTTGTAGCAGGGGGCTACAGGGAATGGTTTCTGTGAGAAGCTGCCAGAAGCTTTCTCCGTGTCTGGCAGAGCCAGTCTCTGGATGTGCCTGCCACTGGTCAAGGCTGGGCCAAATAGAAGTTGTAGTAATGCCTTTGTGATAAAAGATTTAAGAAGGAAAAGAAAATTTATGGAACAGTTGTAATTGTGGCCAGAAAAGAGTGGGGTGAGAATATGTGAGAGGAACAAGTCTGCAGACCAAGGTCAGTAGAGAAGGAAGGGCAGGAGGTGTTCCAAACACCAGAGCTGAGATGGAGAAAGAAGCCCACGCCGGAGCAGCCTGTCCTTGAAGGACTGCACCCTGTGGAAGAGTGACCCGTGCTGCAGCACTATGGGGAGGACTCTTGCACATGGGATGGACTCACATTGGAGAAGGTCATGGAGAACGATCTCCCAGGGTAGGGACCCCATGTGGAGCAGGAGAAGGACTCCTCTCCCTGAGCAGCAAGAGGAAACCTCAGGTGATGAACCGACTATAACCCCCATTCCCTGTCTCCTTGTGCCACTGGGGGATAAGGTAGAGCTGAGAAAGAGGGAGGGGTGGGGGGAAGGCATTTTAAAAATTTTCTTATTGTACTTATTTTATTTTACTTAATTTACTTCTTATTATCCTACTCTGATATTATAGTAATAAACTCAATCACTATCTCTAATTTGAGCTTGTTTTGCCCATGATGGTATTTCACGAGTGATCTCTCCCAGTCCTTAACTCATGAACCCTACATTATCTTTTCTCTCCCCTGTTCAGCTGCTGAGGGGGGTGAGAGAGCAGCTTTGATTGATGCCTGACATCCAGCCAGGGGCAACCCACAGCACATCATTAGATTCTTAACAAAAGCAGCAACTAGATATAGGCCTAGAATAAGCATTTTAGAATTCAACAATAGTTGAATAGTCAGTGCGCTCTTCCCGCCTAATTAATAACTTCTGGCAGCTATTCTTAGAATGTAGTTTTCTAGCTATTTCTGCATTTACCACTTAGTCCTATCTAGATCATTTCTAGATTCCTTTAGAAAGTCCAGACTGAAGCACAAAATCAAAAGCAGTACTAAATACTCCCTCCCTATCCACTTAACCATGCTGCATAAAGATTATAAAATCCACCGTTAGATTTGTATGACAAAACTTATTCTTACTGATCCCACTGGCAGCTATTCATTGCCTTCTTACCTGTCAGGGGCTTAAAATAATGTATTTATTCCAGAGTATTTCCTTGTCATGAAGATTTACTTTTTCTAATTTCATTCTTCATACAATGTTGCCTTTATTCCAAAGATTTTACAGCCTGGGGAAAATAAGTCTAGGGGGTTCTATTCTTTAAATATATTGACAAATAAAGTATTACTTAATCCTCAGTCTATTGGGCCATTTGAAAATTGAGGCTATTCAAGAATCTAAATTGTGACAGGATTAGGCAGAAGGTTCCTTTTTTTCATACTGAAATCTCATTAAAAGGTATGAAAGTAAAGATTAGTGTTCAATTCTCGGTGGGGAAAAGAGTCAGCTATGGCATCCCCCAGAGCTGAAAATGCCTAGCAGGTTCAAATAGCAATTAAAAAAAATAATGGACAATACCTCCAGCAACAGATATTAAAATGTATGTTTAGAGATGTATGTTTTAATACCTCTAAAGGAATGTCTATAGATGCTGAAGCAGGAAAAAAAAAGATTACAGAAATTACCTACTACATAGGACTACAAGGTACTCTACAAAATGGAGAGGCTCCTGTGCTTTTCCCAGACAGTACTTTCTGTTGCCATCAATACAGACGTGATCTGATCCAGCAAATAATTTTCATATTTTTAGGATAGAATTTTTCCATACATAATTGAAAAAACAAATCCACAGGAGCAGTTACTTATCCTAGTAACATAAGATGATGGCCCCATTATCACCCAGGAGCAAGCTCTTGGGGCCAAGACAGATCACTGAAAATATTTGCTCCATACTCAGTAGTCTAAAGGGAAAACAGACCTTGGATAATTGAAAGTGCGTGAAGAACAGAACCAAGCTATCATCACAAAGTTATTATAGAAACCCATGATTTTCCCACACCTAAGATTCATTCTGTGAACGGATTCTTTACTGTAAAAGAATACGGTATATTTGGAAATGGTCCTAAGGATAGCAGCAAAGTTGGTATGAAAAATCTTTTGTGTGAGCAATGGCTAAGTAAGCTAGGACTATTAGTCTGAGAAAGGGAAGGCTGAGAGAAGGTTATATGAAATTATGAAGGTCACAAAAAGTCATATAAAAATATTAGCGAGAAGTTATGAAATATAACCAGCAGGAGCAAGGTCAAAAAGAAAATAAAGAATAATTTTTTATCCAGGTGGTGTGCCTTTGCTTTCCAGAGGATTTTGTGGATCTGAGAAATTTATATGGGAGAGTAGTGCAGAGAATTGAGAGCAGATAGTTGCTAAATTAAAAAAAAAACAAAACACCTGAGATAAATGTGATCTCTGGGCCGAAAGAGATGGCTGGCTGGAAGACCTTTGGGAAAAATGTCCTGGTACTTCTCTAGGCATGCTCTTTGGTCACTGTTAGGGGCAACGTATAGAGAAATATTTTTCATGACCCAGCATGCTTGATCTTTTCTCACTCCAATAAAATAATGAACCACTGCTAGAAATGAAGACAAGGACATGTGTGCTGATGAAGAAACGTAAAGTCATTTAGTGGATTATTAGATTTTCTCAAATATTGGATTTAGGATTTTTTTTTTTCACTTACTAAGTGAAAAAAGTTCTTTACCGTTATTGACTCAAACAAGAAAAACTTCTATCACATGGAAATGAAAATCTGTGAAAAAAACAAAACCAATCAACTAACTTGAAGTTCTAGCTATGGATTTTTCTGCCTCAATAGCCTTTGGTACTATTTATATTAAAATAATATCCCATAATACTGTCACAAGAATTGAGAAACTGTCTGAGACTAAAGGTCAGTGTTAGTAAGAAATCATGCTGCTGTTACACCATGGAGATCTTAAATTTCTGTATACTCTGTGTTCTTGACATACTGCTGGAGGAAAGAGCCTTCCGAAGTAACAAACAAACAAAGAAAAAAGAAGTTTATTTTTTAAATGTACATATGCTTTTCAGCACTCTAGAGTGTTGTTTCCCTGCTTTCTAAATGTCTAGCAAGGCTTCAGACATGCCTGAAAGGCAGTTGGCATGTGTGCAAGCTAGACGAAGTGGGAGGTAATAGAGACTGGCAGAGGGAATTGTCTGAGGTTTTGGATAAATCTGCAAGAGCTGTCTCAATTAAGGGACTTTTTTAGCTTTTTAGCAAAATGGTTCACTACTGGAGGCCCTAAGTAGATTGAATACTGTTACTGGCCTCTCAGATTGTACCAGACGGAAAACAGCATTTTTCAATGGATGCAGACCATTGGATCATAGTCTACCATCCCAGAGGAAAATCCCCACACAGGAATACCCTGATTTAGTGAGGAATATCCAGAAATTACATTTGTGCAGGAGGAATTAAAATGAAACAGACTCTTGATCATTTTGTAATCCTCAAAACTTTGCCTGGATGTTGAACTTCATCTCAATACCTAGTTTCATGCACATTCAGAGAGCACTTCTTCCCAGTAGAGTCTGGGCCAGCTGTGTGTCAGCTATGTGTGAGGTTAACAGACATCACCCACTTGGAGTTCTGTATCTCAACAGGAAGCTGATTCAGAGTCCCGAAGAGTGTACAGTTTCCAAAAATACCTCCCAAATCAAGCTAGATTAAATAGCACCTTTTACAGAACTAAAAACTGACACCTCCGGAGTTCAAAGGTTTAGATCTCCAACTGTGATTCATGAGAGCTAGTTCAAGTGTGTTTTCCCAAACATCATTCTAGGAATCATAGTAGGATACTTTGTTTTACACTTTTACGACTCCAGTGGTACCCTCTCTGGTTCTATTGTTACAAATCTGGTAAGAGCCAGAAAAGAACTCTAACAAAGAATGGAAGTTCAACATTTTTTTTTTTCTCCTCACAACTGTTTCTGGCGAAAAAATCCTGAAATGTGGAATTTGATGCTGATATGTACTAAAGTCTCTAAAACCATTATGTATAAAGAACAGTAGAGTCTCCAAATTTGGCCTATATTGCGGAATTTAGCTTAATAAGCTGCACTATACTCTTCCTAAGGATGAAGTTAATCGGTGGCTTGGTTCAAGGACATGCAAAGTGCACAGAAGAACATCTCTGACCATACTAGACTCTGAGATAAAAGTAGAACACCTCTTTCAGAGCAGCATTGCCTTCAAGTACTCTTCCCATTCTACCTCCATCTTCATACTCTCAGAGAGAAGCACACAAGACCTGGGCTTCTTTGAGCATCCTATCCTTGGGATAAGGAAAAATTATGGATGAGAAACATTAACAAGTTCTGTTCTAATAAAGTTCTTAACAGAAAACGTCAAAGAGATAATCTATTCCATTTAATAGAACAAGAATGGCCTTTAAGAATAGAGTTCCCTGATTATTTTTATGTTCAATTAAGAAAAAAAACCCAAAGTTTTTCCATTATTCACTCTCGTATATATCCTATTTGATGCAAACATATAATGAATGCTTTCACATTTCTCATTAACAGAGTTATTTTCAGCACACTTATGTTCTCTGCTGTTCATATCCAATTTTACCACATACTCCAAATAAGAAAAAGAACATATTTCAGGCTTTTACTGAAGCTAAATATTTGCACAAAAGAAGGTGGAAAGTATTTAAAAGTTCAATGATTCTATTGAGATAACAGTGAGTGTCATAAATGGGCAGTGTTTCCTAGCAAAACCAGGAAATACTGACCAACAAAAAATACTTTGAATAGTATCCTGCATACAAAATTTTTAACCCTAAACCCATGGTAATTTACATGTGCCATTCTCATTCTTTCTTTTAGCTGACTGACCCTTTCAACTGCTTTAAACATGGAGTTTAAAGACAGCAGCAGGTTTGTATTCGACTTATATTTATTAAATACTAAATATATATTAAAGTATTATACATATAAGATCATAAAGTTCAGCTCCTAAAAATTAAGAATTCTCCTTCATTTAAATTTATTTTCACACTTCTGCAATTTTATTGCTGTCAGTTAAGACTGACTATCTTGTTAGAAAGCAGTCAGGATGCAGAGTAAGACGTCCAGTGTTAAGCTTTTTACCTAATTACATTCTATCTGAACTCAAGAGGGAGGATAACAACATTTTCTGCCACTCTGAGTCTTGAGTAATTCACCTTGGCCTGTGAGGGATTAAGAGGCAAGGCAGTTTTGTGTCTTAAGTTTTCAACCTCTTTCTATGATTAAGTGCTGACAATACAGTTTTAACACTGCTGTTTTTATCTCATGATCAAAGTTGCATTTCTACAAGTCAAGAGAAATGCATCTCTACACACATAATTTCGAGACTAATTCCTTAAAAATCAAAAAGAAAAAAGAAGGGCAATTTACAGTCATTTTGCCAATATACTAAGGCTCCTGTGTCAGAGTTTTCTCAAAAACTGTACAGCCTCTGATTATTATTCCAGCAGATCTTATAGAGAAACATCACACCAGTTGTACTAGGCACTGTTCAGACACACACATTTCTGTTCCAAAGAGCTCGGAGTCTAATTGCGAACAAGAAAACCGAACAGCAACGAGACTGATGGAGACCAATAAAATAAGCTCAAGCAGCTCTTGAAGACAAGGCAAAAAACAGGAGTGAGACATGGACTAACTTCCTTAGGAAGCTAATAAAGAAAATTTGCTTCTGTCCTGTGGAAGCACCTATCAATGTATATTTATCCTTTTATTTTCCTAAACCCTTTATTTTTCCCACTTGTAAATGACAGGGCCATGTACACACTGCAATGGTCTTATAATAGTTGCTCATCCACTTGAATGAAAACAGACTAACGCTGACTGCCTAGAAGGAGCAGCGAGAAACCCCTTATAAAAACCAACTGTGCATCCTGTGCACTCAGCCACAGTTAGTGTTTACCAGCAACAATTTCCTTTCAGTTACATGCAGAGCTTTGGTGAACCTACCTTATTTCCACACCATTAACTTCCTAACATTTTTTTCTTCCCACTGTCACTCACCATGATCTCTTCTGTGTTTTTCTGTCAAATCCAATAGCTTCTCCAGCAGTCTCACTCTGTCTATCTCAGAGCAAATCCAGACCTTGCTTCTCCTAAACAGCCTTTCTCTCATTTGCATCCGTTTTTCTAAGTAGCTGGGGCAATACCTTGAAAATTGTTTATCATCATCATTCTGTGTTTATCCCAAAAGTATGAAGTGTCCCATAATCCCAGGTGTGGTAGGCAGAGGCAATATAACTGGGTTACTTAAAGGAGCAAGACACAATGCTTCGCATGCCCAGGCAGCAGTATTATTGTGCTAAACACCAAGCAGTTCATGGTCGGCAGTGCTCTGAAGCATGGGACTTTATCTCCTGTAAATAGGATTAGCAAATGAAAATATGTATTCTAGTTTCACAGAGCAGGATTATCAGCAAACCATTACATTTCTGTGATGTTCCTTTTAGCTCTATTTTCTGATGAGCACTAACACAGCTGTTGTAAATCCCTTCTGAGAAAAAATGCACATATTCGAACACGTTCTACACGTTAGATTGCAGGTTTAGACTTTGAATTTTAGATCATGTCTTTAGTAAGAATAACAGAAATCTTTCCGTCATAAATTTTCCTATTAGAGAAGAAAAACGTTGTGTCGTAGAGTCACTACAAATAACAGAGCAGATTAATGCAGAAAATATATAGCCACTCATTACACCATCTCAAATACTGTGTCCTTTCAGTTTTAAGGTAACCATTTCGCATAAACATGTTTTAAAATAAAAGGAAATGTTGCTGCACAAGTTTTTCTTTATGACTCTCCGAAAAGCATGTTCTGATAGTCAACAACTTTTGATAAGTCCCTGAAAATGGTAAATCATCTGCCCACATTAATTAAGTGCTGGTTCAGAAACACTGAATTTGTCATCTGAAGCTTCATGGTATGTCTCTGAAACAGGCTGTGCTGGTTTTGGCTGGGATAGGGTTAATTTTTTTCACTGTGACCAGTATGGGGCTGTGTTTTGGATTTGTCATGAACACAGGGCTGATAATATAGAGGTGTTTTTGATGTTGCTGAGCAGGGCTTACACAGAGCCAAGGCCTCTTCTACTTTCATGCTGCCATGCTGGTGAGGAAATTGGGGTTCCATGGGAGGTTTTGAGGTGACACAGGTGAGACAGGTGACCCAAACTGACCAAAGGGATATTCCAGACCATATGGCATCATGGTTAGTACATAAAGTGGGAGGAAGAAAGAGGAAGGGGGAACTTTTGAAGTGACGGCATTTGTCTTCCCAACTTATTGTTACACATGGTGGGGCCCTGCTGACCTGGAGATGGCTGAACACCTGCCTGCCCATGGGAAGCAATGAATTAATTCCTTGGGTTTTTTGGCTTGTGTGTGAGGCTTTTGCTTTCCCCATTTGTCTTTATCTCAACCCAAGTGTTTTCTAGCTTTTACCCTTCCAATTTTCTCCCCAACCCTACTGCGGGGGAGTGAGCAAGCAGCTGCATGGGCTTTAGTTTCTGGCTGGGGTTAAACCATGACACAGGCTCACAAAAATTTATCACGTAGTCTTATACCGAAACAACATAAGAAAATCTTCCATGAACTATTTCCATACTTACTATAAGTTCATCTTCATTACATATTCCTTAGTTTTATTTGCAATTTAAAATGTGATGTAATACACTTATGCACAAAAAAACTCCTATATTTCCAAACTTTCACTGAACAGCAAATTTAGCAGCCTGAGCATGAATTATCTGAGTTGGTTCAAAATGACAGTTGAGATATCCAGAGACTCACTTTCCAAAGAATGGCTGGCATTTATGGTTTGCAGGACAAAATCATGTTAAAAGTATAAGTGAAATAATAGTATGGTCAAATTTTTTGTTTCCCTTTACAGCTGAAAGAAATAAAGGCATCAGTTACACATGATGTAAATCTCTCCTTTGTATTTGTGAAGAGTCAGGACCCTGAATTTTAGGAAACCAGAGTTCCAGCTGTTCAAGAAGTTAGTCAACAGGACCCCCTGGGAAACTGCCTTCAGGGACAAGGGAGGAGAACAGAGCTGGCAGATCTTTAAGAATGCTTTCCATAGAGTGCAAGAGCTTTTAATCGTCAGGTGCAAAAATCAGGCCGAGAAGGCAAGAGACCAACATGGATGAATCAAGACCTGCTGGCCAAACTAAAGGGCAAGAATGAAACACACGGACAAGGCAGGCAGGGACAAATATCCCAGGAAGAGTCTGGGGATACTGCCCAGTCGTGTAGGGGTAGGGTCAGGCAAACCATGGCACAGCTGGAGCTGAACTTGGTAAAGGGTGAAAAGGATAAGCAGAGTTTCTACAGATATGTCAGCCAGAAAAGAAAGGTCAGAGAAAGTCTACCTCCTGTGAGAAGCAAGGCTGGCATACTGGTAACTATGGACAGGGAGAAAGCTGAGGTACTCAACAGCTTTTTCCTCAGTCTTCAATGGAAATCACTTTTCTCACACTTCTTGAGTGGGTGGACAGCAAGGCAGGGACTGGGGAAGCAAAGTCCTTCCCCCTGTTAAGAGATCTGCCTCAATACCACCTGAGCATAAATAAATAAATCTCTGGGACTAAACATAAGGAAGAAATCTTTAACAATGAGGGTGGTGAAACACTGGAACAAGATGTCTAGAGATCAGTTAGATGTCCCGTCCCTGGACACTTCCAGGCCAGTTTGGATGGGGCTCTAAGCAACTTGCTCTAGTTGAGCAAGTCTCTGCTCATCGCAGGGGAATTGGAGTAGACGACCTTTAAGTATTCCTTCAGAACAAAATATTCTATTATTTTATTTATTATTTACTTAAAAACTAATGCAAAGGTTATAATTTAAAATACATACATTTTATATACCACATAATGTAACAGTATCTTCTCCATAATCAATTAATATGGATCACCCTGCTAATTTTTCTCTATTGCTTAATTTATTCATGTACACCTGGATACAAAAATAACTTTTCCTTTTGTATGAATGGAAATAATTCTTATTTGTACCCATGATGAAAAAAATCAAAATATTTAAAAGCAACAGAGTTTATCCCAATCTGCTACAATATTGTTATAAAAGGAAGAAAAAAGTATGTATAAGTACCTTATGATCTTTCCTCATAATTTGTAAAATGAAAGCCTTTCCTGTAAAATTCCTTTTCAGTACAACTAAGGGATATAATGCTAAAACCACCAGCTAATAGGCTAGACAATTGTTGCCTTCATTGCAGACTGTGTCAGATTGGTAGAACATCTAGAAAGTTGTGCAACAGAATAATAAATGACATTCTGAGCTCTTTTGCCATCTAATAATTAACCAGGTGAAAGCAATTTCCAACATCAACCAACACTAGGATCTAAAGACTCAGGGCAAAAATTCAAGTTATCGAATTAATTGGTTTAACAATTAATAGACATAGGGGAACATAAATAAATAAATAATAATAAAGAGATGCAGGCATCCACAAAAGGAAACTATTTTCAAATCTTGAAACTATTTTTCAAAGCTTGGAATTGGAAAATTCTGTGTTCAAGGTCTGACAGAATAACAACCTTCTTTTGCAGGAAGATCTAGTAAGGAGACATGGGCTTTAGCATATTTAACAGCCTTCTAATTTCATATAATCACATCATTTGAAATATCACTTCAAACAAAGAAGCAGTAAAATACATGTGAATTCTCTATTAATTCTCCCCTCTAAAATATCTTTTCTGGTCTCTATCCTCCTCCCCCTTCTTTCTTCACCTAGCAATGATTTCTGCCTCTCACAATCTTGATTGCTCTGATGACCTCAATCAAAAGGCAATTATCCAGCAAGGATGGAAGGTAATTATTCCCATCAAGGAGAGATTGAATGCACCTGAATAGACAGCTGCAGTTCTTCCAGGGATTACATTATTACTGTAGAAACTGCCTCCATTAATTTGTGATGCATGTCATATTTATGATAAAAACTTGATTTGTTTGCAAGACAACTACTTTTCCCGTTTCATCCAACACTCACTTTAAGGCAAGAGCAACAGTCAATTGTAAGTTGCTTTAATATATAAGTGACAACTGTCAGCATGCAACCATCTGCTCAGAAGTGAATGACATAAAATCAGGAAAGGGAATTGAAGCTCCAAATAGTTATACATTATATAATTCCAGACAGAGCCAAAAGCATGAATACGTCTGCCCAAGCTTGACAAGATCCTGCTGTACGGACAAAAGTAGACGGACAACATATATTTTTTATATATAAAAGAAAAACTGAAAGGCTCAGTAAGAAAATAAGTTCAGTCAACCTATTTATCTTCAATTGTAGACGGGAAAATTTTTAAATCTAGGAGACAAAAAATGTAAAATATGTAAGTTATTATGAAAGATTTATATGTCAATGTTTACAACACTGTCCAATTTTAAAGAGACGCTGACAACCTACCTGCTCTTAGACTCTTGAGGACTTTAAAGTCCTCAGATTTATAAGGTATATTTTAAATGCTGAGCTTTCTCTGGAAATTTTGGGTAAGGATTCTAATCACTGTAATCACTGCACATGCTAAAATACTGCCTTCCTCAGGAAGATTTATAAGATTGATAAATGATTTTTAATATCAAAATTCATTAAATTTAAAAGGGACCATTTCCCTTACCAATGTTTGCCTTCTAAAAGGTATAAAGCACATAAGTCTGAATCAGAATGCATTTTACTCACTTATGGCTGAATTATGAAGCATCGTAATAGAAAATCAGCCAAAAAAACTGTTTTTACATTTTATTAAAGGTTATTTTTCTGCATAGGCTACAACTGTAAATCTTGCATTTTAATACTAGCAAAATATATAAAAGTTGCCATTCTAATGCTAATAGACTGCCATAAATCTCAGCAGTAAGGTCACACAATATAGTGTTAATTAGGTATGTACATGGCATATTTAATTAAGAAATAAGGAATTTTCTATTGTAATCTTATACCTGTTCATTCTTGCAAGTATAGTATCGTCTGATTGACTTACTAGCCTTAAATTTATCTTTTCTTCTATAGTTTCTTTTGAGACACTAAAGTCACTAAACCCATTTGTACTACTGTTATTTTGAAAGTGTATTACACAACAGTCTCTCTTTTTACTTGTAGTCTAAAAGCCTCAAATATTTTTTCAGCATCTTCAACTTTTCACCATCATCTCCATCATCTTTCTGTAGCTCACCCAAATACGAGAAAAGAAGGGAGAAGAGGAGGGAGTACAGTGTGATAAAAAAACCCTGTAAGAACAGAAGGGGAAAAGTGTTTGCCCTGCCTATCGCAAAATTCTTTTTTCACTTTTCAAAGTAAAAGACACAGCTGAGTTTCCAGCCTGCAAATGGTAGCTGCTCAGTTCAACTGGCTTTGCTCTTGCAACACATGTTTTTCTGCTTTCTTTTTTGGTCCTTTGTATGTTACAAAAAGTTTAAGGTGAAGTCAAAGTTCGCTTCCTAAAGACTTCTTCACTGCTAACTAAACATACAAGTCCTGGTGTGGCTTCACTTCTTTTTTTACCACTATTTAGAGCTGTGTGGTGGTTTCTATCTTGAAATTCTCAGTGATCAAGGTCAGTTCATACATAAAATGACTTCTTTTTCCATGAAGAGAATAGCAGAAATGTATTGTAGAGTGCTTTACTAAAAGTTTGTGTGCAACAGATATGGATAAAAGAAAACACAAAACTGCTTCCTGGGTGACTTTTGTATGTATGACTGCTATTCAAAGTACCTTTAGATTCATAATTGCTGTAACTAAATTTTGCAGGTTGCTAGATGACCGTCAGCCCATCCATTTTTAAATGATTGTCAACTTCTGATTTATCTATGGACAAACTGGTTCCAGATATTGTGATACACTATACGGTGATCCCAGCGATTGGGGCCCGTTTCCCTCTTATATTAACTTGATATTGATGTCAGATAGTCTCCTGATAGACACCTTTCTATTTGGTCTTGATCCATGTGATGCAAGCTCCTTGTCAGGATCATGCAATTTTTGTACACAGAACTTCTCCTACACCTTTTGGATATTCAGGGAACATGGGAGGATTGTGCACTTCAGGAGGCCAAGTGGCCAGATTTCTGAATTTGCCTTAGTCTTCAGTTAGGAATATATTGTTCATGGGTTATCTTAAAAGCATTCTTTTTTCACACTAGGTTAAAGAAAAACGAAAAAAAAGAAAGAAATTTTTCAAAAGATCGAAAATAGCTGACACAGTTACAAAAAAAAAGGAAGAGGTAATCAGTATTTAATCTTCTTGCCCTATGATTAAATAAAAACAATCCCTTTATCTAGCAATTGGGAACTTTGGCATCTGTGGATTTTATTTTTTCTCCTGCCTCATACCCCAGGGGTTACCCTTGAAAGAAAATCTTGCCGTGGCAAGACAGACTTGGGGTTATAATTAATTTCCATTTTGGAGCACTCCAGTGTACCTAGAGAGATTTCATTTGTTTTCCTAAAATCAGTTTACTCCTGTTTCATTTTAGTGATAGTCTGAGCATCCATCTGAATCCAAAAAACTTACTTTCACTTCCTTAGAAATGGACATTTCTTTTTAGACCACATCAGTTCTTATATCTGACAGGCAAATTACCCATTCCTTGACTCAGTGAAGGTATAAACTCCACTGTCTCTATCTGTTTGGGTGACTCAGGGTGGGTTTCTATGTTACAGAAATGGCAGTAGAACTCAGGCCCATTACTGATGGCAGCAGTGCAGTTGCTTCTTCCCTCTGCTTTCCTGACATCGCATCCAAGTGACATGAAACATACCTAGGATTCTCCATGGAATCTTACATGTCCACATCGATGAATATAGTGAAAACAAATACCTAAATGTGATATATGGTTCATAACTGGTTCTTCACAAAGAGACGGACATGAGTGAAATTAACTTTTCTGACACGACGACAGGACTGGGAATATCAAACCCGAGTCCAAACATCCCTCCTAGGAGAATATTATGACATATAGCCCTTTTTAGTCAAATGCCTACTAAGCTCTTGCAGTTTGCCAGTGAGGATCTCTTCTTTCCTTACTGTTCTTAAAACACTGAGGCAAGCTAGTGCAATCAGAAAAGTAATAGCAATGGCTGCTGTAGCAGACGACCTCTTTGAGAAATAATGCAGTAAGAAGTTATCAGTTTGGGGCAAACACACAGATTGTGTCTGGGCCTCTGGAAACACCTGTTGCTCCATCAATTGAGGAAGCTGAATATTCTGTTTGCTGCTGCCAAACAGTAATCAAGGTGTCTTGGGTAACCTAAACACCTAAATTAGTAATGGTCATCCTCCAATAGTTATGCTTATGGATGAACTGCTTTTGATTCACCAATAATTTTGTTAATAAGTCCAGAGCAAAACACCCTCCACGCAGAGACTAATTTAAGGGTAAATCAGAATAAGCTGACTTCCAGGAAAGGGTACATTATCTAGTAGCACCAAACGTATCAATTTGATATTGGCAAGAACTGCTGATGAGAAAATTTTATGGCATACTGTGATATACAGCTTTCAATTATGGAGTTGCCACTTGCCTTGGATACGCCTTACAAGAAATTTATCTGAATCTTTAAAGGTTTATACATTTAAATATTCCTTTAAAAACCTATACGAGATGAAGACTACTTTAAAAGATATACACTTGGAAATCATCAAAGCTCATAAGTCATTTAAAATAGATCAAGCAAAAATCAGTAATAAATCACATTAACAGTAGAAAAAGCCCAAATAACCATTTTAAGAGTCCTGTTTTTGTTTCTGACCCTTACTAACCAAGCAGAGAAAAATTGAAAGAAAAGAAACAAAAGAAAAGCATTCTACTTTAGATGTACTGAATTTGTAGAAATTAATATGATTATAGGACAAATGTGAACTTTCTACCACATTTTATGTATTTGCATGCATGTTCTTTTTTGACTGTAATATGAGTCTGTTTAAATACATGATGCTGCTCCATCTTTATTGCTTTTCTAATAATAAGCAATAATGAATGACTGCAAATATCTATTGCAGAAGTGGATGAGAGATGGATATAATGAACACACCAAGGGAATATATTTTAAAAGAAATATGTGACTGTAAGTATGCACAAAGTCAATTATATAAGTAATGCCTGCATCACTCATGCTCTGTTTTGCAGATCAACAGACATTTTAAAGTTCCCAGTAATAAGAACTTTCCTGATCGTTACCCAGGGAGGAGATTTCGAGCAGTCCTTTAAAAAAAAAAAAAAAAGAGCAACCAACTTTTTTTTTTTTTGAGCTTTATTTCCTACATTAGAAACTGATAGCCTTTATAAAATTATTGAGGAACACAGTACGAAAACCATGCTTCTTAGAAACACACAAATTCCTTGCTAGGCAGACCATCTGTGGCAGGAGATTAATCTTCAAATTCAGTCTCAGCTTAAATTTGAAGAGGCTAATACAGGCAGTGAGTGCTAAATGGAAGGAGGGATTCAGAGTCTGACTACCAGACATAATTCACTGGCTTATAGCAATCATGGTTTATACCAATCTATTTTCATTTGCTCTGAAGCCAGCTAAGAAAGCTAGTGAAGCCTGGCTTCAGCTGCAGAGCAGTCTGCAGCCCACCTGACCATGGTTTAGCAAGTACTTCTCTTGCGTTCATCATCCATATGGTCCTCTGCCTATCTCCAAACAACTACTTTTCCATCCAATATACAAAGCAAATAATTTTCTGAACACTATTTAAAAAATAAATGTAACTTCAAATTTATGTGATAATTAAAAAAAAAAACAAAAAACAACCAAACAAAACCTTTTTCCTGCACACATTATGTAGTCAGAATGACTTAACAGAGTTTGAGCCCTCCCCAGTTGCATTAATCCTAATATTGATGTGACTCTTGCAATCTCATTACTTGTGCTAACCTTGGAGAGAAGACACCTGAAAGTGCACAGTTTTCTGCCAGGCTGGTGCACTAAAATGCCTTGAGATAAGGGCTGAGGAGTTGAAAGCGAGGTGGCAGGACTGCACACAGGCAGGGAAGGAGGAGGGATAACAGGTAGCTTGAAGCTGAGTTTAGGCTGCAGGGAAGCCTCAGGCTCCATTGCCACATTCCTGCAGAGGACAGGACACAGGTAGGACATAACATATTTTACTTTTCTGTGGCAGTGCTGAAAATGAACTCAAGACTGTGGTGGCTAAAGAGACTTAGATGACTAATGAACTGATGAGTCTCATGGGTGCTAATATTGTCTAGGATTTCTTCCCTCCCTTATAACACCTAAATGTGCTTTCTGTAGGATCCTGTCTCTGGCAACAAGAAGTGATAAATATGCAGTGATTCCAAAACTACTCACTGCCACATAACCTTAGTGTAGCAACGGCAGTCACCAAAAGTATGGGTATAGGATATGCTAGATGTCAGCAGCAGAAGCAACTGGGTTATTATATCGGAAAACTCAGCATGCCTGGGGCACAGGGTGACCCACACTGAGGGACATTCAGCCTCAGAAAATGCAGCATCAGGGCACCATAGTTCTCACATTTTACAATAAGACAGAGAAAATATATATAATGCCCCTAAGAGAGATGCTTGGATGTCATCTCCCATCACAAAGGTTTTACTCGCATCTTTTAATTTGAATTTCTTCATGGAGAAGCGAGTAGAAATCCAGGATAAGTACAGAAGTGCCATACCTAAACTCTGATCCATCACTGTATACATTTCAATATCTTAAAGTACAATTTCTCCTTAATCGTTATGTGATTTCTGCAGACAGATACCATTTTTTAGGGAAAGTGGATGTTCTACAAATACAGTGATGAAACAGCCTCGTAAAATTTAAAAAATATCCACATCATATTTGAATCCACATACATGGAAACTGCATTCAGAATAAACATCATGACCACTCTCTCCAAATATCTGCTTATTTGATGTAGTAAATGAATTAAATATGCCATCAGGCATCATTGAAAAACAGTGATGTAACTGCAGAATTGTGTGCAAACTCAAAAATATGTATTTCACACCCATTTCTTGTATAATAAATGGTTTAAACAGGGTCAGTTTTGTCATAACAACACAGAAAAATAAAATATTTTCTAGATGGAATTCAATTATAAAATCAATTAGGTAGCACTACCCAAAAGCGTACTTATGAACAGCACATTTATATATTCTGCAAAAAAAAAGCAACTAGAAAAACTATCTCTAAAAAATAATTTTGTTCTGCATGAAGGAAATTGAGTAAAGCCTATTTATCTACAGCTCTATGTCTTCAGAATCATGTGTCCACAAATATAGTACCATCAGCTTCTTGCAGCCTCCCAATCATATTGGTGTGGGTTAAGAGATTCTGTGCTCAATTTAACACTCTGCATAGTAATTTGCTCACCAGATGTACTGAACAGAATGTAGAACATCCACATTCTACCTAAATTTATCCCAGTAAAGCATTTGGAGATTCTTTTTTTCTCTGCTTAGATTTTTCACTAAATTTTGATGAACAGCAACATTGAGTATTCCTTCGACATTCTCTGGAGCTGGCTAATGAGTTCTGCTATTACTGGTGTGGAAGAGAAAGAATTTCCTCACAGACAAATGACTAAATTGCATAAACCTTATGTCCTGTTGAAATTCTCCAAATAACGTTGTCAAAACTTAACATTCATTTCGTCTTTCTACATCTTATCCTATGTATCCTATACTATTATCATACCTTTCCACCCCATAATGAAATTTATTTGTGGTTCCCATCCTTCAATTACAATTGGGAAGAAAAATATGAGACTGTTTTCTCTTCCTATTGGAGAGAAAACAAAGAGAGGAAAACAAACCTGCTCTATCTACACTAAGCCTGTTTATCATAGACAGGAGCACATTGGGATGAGAGAGAAAAGAGAGAAACCTGTCAAATGAAATATTAAAATGAGATATACATATACATATCCAGACAATACATGGAGGACTTCAAACCCAAAGGATCTCTCCTGGCGTGGTCACAGTAAGGTCCAGCAGAAGGCTTACACTGGATTGGCCACTTTTACCCCCTCCTCTTGAGTTTGCCAAACCTGTTCATCCCCCTCCCTACAATCCCCTTACAACATCCCATAACAATATTTACACATCTGAAAAAGCTCTTAAATATCCCAAAGTAAATTTTCTCTTACCCTTGAGGCCCATGCTGATCATGTTTCCTCCATTTTTTTGGTTATGAAGCTCTGGGTAAAGCTCTCTGAGGCTATGCTCCACTGATCCTTTCAGTGTTCTGAAAGCCCTTGGTCTGTGGTAGTGTTTCTGTAACTTCCTCATCACTTAAGTTTTTGTATCTAGATGTTTAACTCTTTACTTCTCCTGATTCATTTCATTGCTTTTAAAGTTCAATTGCCATTAATCAGATATCATCACAGCTCAGATGTCCTTACATTTCAGGTGTCCATATACCTTTTTCCCATCCATATATCCTTACAACACATTTTTTTCCAAAGATACAAGCACCTTAATTAAAGGTTTATGACAATTGCCATTTAGCAGTCTCAAGACAACAACAGTCTCATCGTGCAGGATTGCAACCTAATTATCTGGTTTATTTTCACACTTACAAAGAGCTACCCTTCAAAATCACCTTATATATTTAAACATGGGAGAAATACATTCTCTTTTAGACTCTTCTCGACAATTAAAATATTTTCTTCCTGGTACAGAGTCCTTTGCTCATCACACCAATGAATATGAACAATCCTTCCTCATTTTCAACCCTTTATTATTATTATGGCTTATTAATTGTAAAGAACAACTTTATTTTCTTCTTTTCCTTCATTTTTGAAATAGCTGGTATAGTGGATTCCTCGTCCATGACTGCTACTGCTACTGCCTTACCAACAGAAATCAAAACCAAAACAAATTGAAACAAAAACCCAAAACAGTGTTAAAGAGCATGGCTACAGAGAACAGTTGAACTTCTCTCTGTGACCTCGGCCTTTGGCCTTGCTGATACTGCTCTACTAATCTGCTGCCCTACTTCATTTAATCACTTTAAATTCTTGTATTAAGGCCCCTCAGGGTAAAGACCCACTCTTTCTCTCTCTGGTATAGAAGGGTTTAATCCCCATCAGGTCACTACAAAACAAATAATACACATCAGCAATTATGAAAATGTCACTTTCCTTTTTTCCGGCAGAACCATAACATTTTAGAAAAATGTCAAGGTTTTCACAGGGCCCTGTGTTGTTATTGTTGTTTGTATTGCAGAGTAGATAGAGATTCAGAAATAAATGATTTTATAACGCTTTCTGACAGAATGCAAAGAATGTTACCCCTCAAACCAATGTAAAGAAAATAAACAAATAACAGCCTGAGTTTTTAACAGAGTACAGAATTCTCATCATCTCTGTAAAGAAAATCTTTCACCATCATTACAAAAAGTTCATAGTATAATTAAAAAAAAAAAATCAAAACCTAACCAGAACCAGAATACTCAATTCAAAGTTCTACATAAAAAACTCCTTACTTCTCTTACTTACATTAAAGTTTAGCCATTCTGAACAACAAGCAAAGCCTGAGGATTATGCATGTCTCCAGCTCTTTTAGTGATGTGCCCTTGACGAGTTATGCCTCATCACTCCTCACCAGACAAAATCTTTGAGGGTTTTCAAGGACAGCTCTAAAGAGAGAGAGCTTGTTCCAATATTCTAGCCCAAAGCCACAGAGCGCTATGGGCAGGGTTTTGTCCATTATCATCTTTGAATATTTCAGAAATTAAAATGGTTAAATAAACATGATGTCTGAACTATTTGACTACAAGGCATCACCAGTCCACACTTTCATGGTTTTGAATCTGACTGGAGATGTCATCCTCAAGTGAAACAAGGGAAAAATTGCCTGTATTGTTAAATTGAATAAATAAAAATAAAGAGAATATCTTAAGTTTTTGTAGCAAACTGCAGAAGTGGAAGAGAGGAAAGACAATCAAAATCAAGAGGAAAAATGGGAAGAATAATAGACAAAGAAGCCTAGCGGATGCTGTTACAATGGATTATTCTGAAAAGAAAACCTATTCAAAAGGTGCTCTAATCTGCAGGATGTACATCCTGAAAGTTGTTTCATGGTTTTTATGCATTCCATTGCACTTAATTGCAAATTCACTTATAGAGTTTACAGAAAGTATCATCAATTATTGTACAATAAGATTCTCATTTTTTATTACAATTTTTTAAAGTATTTTTATTATTCTTTAGGGTTCTTCACATATTCTAGATCTTTGTGAGTTCATAGGTGGGTAATGCTCATTCCGGGAAAGGAGATGCCTAACATCTCAACTCTCTTAAAAATATTTTTCTTTAGGAATTTGTGAAGAAAACAAACTTACAAGCAAATAAACAAATAAATAAAATCCCTCTGTTTCTGGAGACAATTAAATATGTAAACTAAAAGGAACCCAAATTAAATAAAATTAAAATTCAAAACCAAATCAAAGTCAGCCCAAGGTATTATTTATTCTCTGCCTACTTAGTTTCTCCAGAAGTAAAAATTTTAACTGAAGCAAGTAATTAAAATTAATAAAATTTTATTAGAATTAATGGGATGTTAAAAATTGGAAAATAAAATAATTTTATTTCTTAAAATATTGAAAATGTCATTTTATAATTTTAAATGTTTTCAGCTCTTTTCGGGAGATCTTTATCAATACTAGTCCTTCCTAATAAAGCAAAAATAATCCTGAATGTTCCATTTAGACTCCATGCTACAGAAATAACTTCTCAATTAAAATAATTAATCAAAAATGTACTCTTTCAGTTGTTCTGTCTTTCAGCATAGCAGTCTGCTCAGACAGAAGTGATACAAACACCTGTTTACAGCATCTGATTATCATCAGAAGGTATTCAAAAGTTAAACCTATAGAATCTCTCAGTTATCTCCTTGTTAACTCGACATTTCCTGCTTAAGAAACATCTTTAGGAAAAGATTATGCAGTAGACTAAGAAGAATGAAAGAAAAACAAACACAACAAAAATGAAAGAAAACCAAACACATCAATCATAGATTTCAGATATGTGGTATAAAGCCTGTGACAGAAAGTAATTTCTGACTACCTGCTGAAAGGTAGCCATAGCTCAGAAGCACTGGTCACAGAATTTCTTTTCCCATTTCTTTATTTTATAGTGCATTGAGAGTTTACAGCCATTGACCATACAGTTGTGAAAAAGTTCAGCCGTGTTTACTAGGTACAAATCTTCTGTCTTTAATACTCATTGTAAAGCAGCAATTACAACTAAAAAAGACATACAGGAGAATAACTATCTTAGCTTTTTGAGAATTCTGTGGATTTTATTTTATTTCCTTCCTGAATAGTTTGTAAGTCAAAGAGTTTTGAGATCTTGTGAAAAATTAATGTAACACCGCCTCTTCATGTGAGCTCTCGATCTGGTACTGGAAAAAAACAACTCTCATAATATACTGATTTAAAAAGATTTGCGGGGAAATTCTACAATTTTAAGCAGATTGGTGGACTATTGAACACTCAGACACATGCAGTCATGGGCTGAAAAAAATCCACCTCTTTTTGAGATGTATGCAGGGTTCAAAACGTATCCTGACAAAAATTAAATAAAGCATTGCACTGAAATTTTTATCAATAGGTGTTAGCTCAGGTCAAGACTTAAGAGCGGGTTCAGGCTTTTACAAGTAGAATAAAAATTTATAATTATAAAGATTCTTATTTTATAAAAGTAATTGTCAGAAAGTATCAAATTTGCTACTTGCCTTTTCTCGTGATTTTCATTTATCCTTGCCACTACTGGCTGCAGGTTTTCCCTCACCTGCCAAATTATCGACAGAGAGCTTTGCTCAGAGGCTTTTTGAAATAAAAAATAATCAATTGAACTTGACTCTGGAGGGGTTAAGCAGCACTATACCAACTATTTCTGAAATTAAACTGCAGTTTGATTTCAAAAATAATCAGATTTTTGGACTGGATTAAGAAGTGGCACTATTCTTATACATGTGATTTTATTAATTAAGCAATCACAAAATAATTGCCAAATGGAATCCTGAGTGGAAAAAGTCATTTCAGTTTCTAATCATAATCTTTTGAAATTCCTACGGGCAAAATGCAGTTTGTGATTTATATTTTCTTACATTTTTACGTCATTGAAGAACATTCCACTTCTACAAGCTTCTTTTTAATTATGTTCTGTTTCTGATTTTTCAGATCTTTCCAGGAGAATATAAATTTAATTTGAATTAATGGAGGATGGCCGTGTTTAATGATTATTATTATTAAATTTATCCTTCTGAAGTATTTGAGCTTTTTTTTAAAGGACTAGCCAAAGTTGTTGTTAAATTTGATACATAATTCAACAATTTTTTATGTTCATAGATGGAAAATAAGCAATGAAAGTTAGGGAAATTCATGAGTAGATCTACCAAACTTACCTAAGTTCTCATAGGATTATTGTACATTGGTATCTGCCTATTGAAAATTAAATGAGGATGTGAAGTTCTTCTTTAGAAATATTATTTAATCTATATCAGCAATAGAGTTAGCCAAAAATACAGAAATACTTAGCAAAATGTTTAAGCAAATACATTTTTTCTTTTTGTTTTGAGAATCTCTTTTAGCTGAATTTTTTTCATTAAATACATATTGAAATACAAATGATTTGACAACATATTGGTTTTTTTCACAAGCAGGTGATTATGGTATGTCTTTGTATGACTGACACAGAGATCATTTTTTTCCGTAGATATTCTCAAGTGATCCACAGAAATAGCTATGGTTGCTTCTTACAAAAGGAAACAGAATATAGAATTTAAACAAAGAAGTCATCATGGATGTGAAAAAATTATTTTTTTGTTTTCATTGAGAAATATTATCACAAAAGGCAGCAAGCAAATTATGTAGATATAAATTTCAAGTTAGGAAAGACTGGCATGGATAAAACCCAGTAATTTCAGTTTAAGACTGACAAGATCTCAAAACACTGCTTTTCTTGGCTTACTTCCTTACATATTCTGACCAATGTATGGCTGGTAAATTCCTGTTGATGTTGGCTCCTCTAGTCAGTGAAGAAACCCGAAAATTAAAGTGAAATATTTCTGTGAGCATTATATGTCAGATTTTTCGAGACCACTCTCATGGCTTTCACAGAGATGTGATATATAACTTTAGCTAACAAATTCTCTGCTAGGACATAAAACACAGTCTTTATCTCCCTATTCTTTATACAACTTTATAAAGTATTTAGTTCACTACTATTTATAAATGAATCCATCTTTAATTTTTCTGTAGACCTCCTGAACTAAGCTTTCAGTCTATCGACAGGAACTTGCGGTGATCTTGTACTATCCTTTTCAGTGCTACATTTCTGTGATGCAAGTCTTCCTGGTTTGATAGGAAATACTATCCTCATACTTAGATGTGAAATGGGACTGGCTGGCCCAAACCCATCAGCACGAAAATAAGGAGCAGTGATAGATAATCTTGAAGTGTAAAACGAATGTTAATGTGATGAAATACCATTGAAATAATAGTATTTAGTGATGGTAATTCAGCTTGCTTATACCAAAGCTATCACAAGTTTGAAGCAAGAAAGTCAGCAGAACAGCCTTTAGTTTCCACTAGCCATTCTACAAACACTGGCAGTGGACAAACACCTATCGCCATGCCTTACAATCATCAACACCTCTTCACCTAGTGTCATTCAATTTATGTCCAAATGCTAGAATAATCCAGTATTCCATGAGAAAAAAAAAAAACAAAAACAAACCCAAAATATAATAATAATAAAAAACAAACAAACAAAACAAAAAACAACAAACATAAAAATCCAAACAAAAAAACCCCAAACCAAACCCAAACCCAGACCAAAACCACTATTATGGGATATGTTTTCTCTTTCACCACTTAAATTCAAGGTTTTGACACTCAAGTTCTTCATAAGCCTTTCATCTCTGGATAAACAAGTGCTTAAACACCTTTTCAGATTTATCTCTAAATACCCCACCCCTAACTTCAGACATCCTTTGATGTTTGATTGAAGTGCTGGCTATGTTCAAGGAGCTAAGGTCAGCTTCCATTTTCTGGAATTTCTGTGATTGTCTAGGCCAAGGTGATATCAACAACAGAATGATTTGAAGTGGCATTCTCTGGTAATGCAGTCTTCGCTACTCCCAGCCAGTAAAACTTCTTTATTGATTTTCAACAGTTCGGAAAGAGTTGAACATACACAAAATACTTGCCCATTAAGAAAGATGCACGACAATTAGATCTATAACGCTTGGCTACTCTCTCTTTAATTCTTCTTGAAATGCTTCAAAAAAATGTTGGTATTGAGAGGCAGAACACGTTTTTCTATGTCCTGGCTCTAAACTCAGCCTGAACTAACCCTGTAGGTTACAACACCGTGTTGTGAAGGGTTTCAGCCTCAGCCTTAATTATCTCCACCCTAATTTTGCCTAAAAATGTCAGAGTAAAAAAGAAAAAAACAAAAAATATTCCAAGAAGGAGTAAGAAGGACAGATCGCCTCAATTTAATTGATACATATTTTTTTTCAGCCATGGGAACTGAAAGAATGACTGGAACATCCTGTGATCCAACAATATCCTATTAACTTGGTAGAAAAAAACCAAGTTCTCCCTCATTCTTTTAATATTGCTCCCTGAAGAATTAATTTAAGTATTTAATTTTTAATGTAAGGAATTAGCATATTCCTGATAAGGGTCAGTGCCAGCACCTAGGAACTGTGTTACTTAGGCAGGTCTCCAGGGTCTCCAGAATCATACTTTACCACCCCTGGAGATTCAGCCTTGAAGCCAAGAAATTATTTGAAAAACCTTGCCTGAAAAAATTAGTGTTTTAAACCAACCTGAATTAAATATTTGAGCAATTAAAGAGAATTAAAATAATTTTTTGAAGAAAATACTGTTTTAGAAGTGTACAACATTAAACACAGTGCTCTTAAAGTACTCTTTTTTTCCTTTAAGAAAGACTCACATTCAGTGATTTCCCGGCTGGGGTAACTAATTCCCTATAATTATTTCATTGCCATTGGTGCATTGACTGCCCCTTTGGCGTTAACAGTGTTCCATGCTCATTTAAAGGGTCACCATTATCAACTCCAGCCCAGGATGGATCGACTGACATGACAATAACAGGATGGAAGGGTTAATTCTTAAATATATTAGCCATGACCCACAGCACTATCTAACTCAAATAAAATTTGACGGTTTTTGTTGTGCAATTCCTCCAGTTTTAGAAATGGAATATATGATCTAGTTAATTGGTACTGCTGAGAAACATCACAGTTTCAAGAATGAACACTTTTTATTGGTTTCATAGACTAATAATTCCAAAAATATTTAAGAAATACCTTTAAAAAAAAAAAAAAGAAAGAAATGGTCACTGTAATTTAAACCTATTGGACTGAATTGGCAATTCGTGAGCTCAGTAATTTAAATAGGCTTCTATAGGAACAGCTTCCCTTTTGGAAAACGTTCCACTGAATATGGTCTTAAGGCTCTGAAAATGATCTGTCAAAAGATGCTACTAAAGATGTTTCTGTTTGAGAGGAATCCATGGAAGAAGTAGAGGGAGAGTCATATCACCTTCCAAACTGCCTGTCAGTATCATTCAAGAGCAGATTCAGAAACTAGAATTTACCCCCTTTGGCAGTAGAGGCTGAAATATTTTTAAAAGAAGATTTTCTGTGAAAAAAAAATCCATTAAGTGTCACAGCAGTGGTGACAGAATAAGGATACAGTCACTCAGAAAGCTTCATGTAAAATTTTTACCTTTCAGAGGAGGTTGACATAAAAATGTTACAATTTTTTGAGCAGGACCTTTGTATTATGTAGTACTCAGCAGTGAGCAGAGTAGGAATATTGTCATGACTTTGCAGATTATTAATTTGATTTCTGAAAACTCTCTTGTGACTCTTCTTGTGACAGTCCTCTACACCTATGAAGTAATGTACAACGACACTACACTGGCTTCCGTTATTTTCATAATCTTATAAGTGGATTATTATTTCTGAACTGAGAACCTGAGTACAATGTACTATTTGTATGGATAACATTAAGATATAAGGGCAGTATGTAGACAAACCCAGGCTGGCAAAATAAAAAAACCCCGAAAAAACAAAAACAAAAAACCCATGAAAACCAACAGACAGGAATCAGGAAATAAAATATTTCCACCTAATAAAGAGGGAGTTTTCACCTGTACATTTTGCAGTAAGTTTTTCAACGTTTATATCTTGATCAAGCTTAAATATCATGCTGGTTACCAAGATATCAGAGAATAATGTCTAGAGAAAAAAATGGAAGCAACTTTCCAGATACAACTAAAATAATATTAAAAGAAAATCCTAGGAGGGAGTCAAGGCATTCCAGACAGAAAAAGTTACCTATGGAGAGATTCTGTACAGATTGCTTAGGAATAGAAATGTCATGAACATAATTGTGATATCAGAAACTTGAAAGATTTTAACTAATTTAATTTAGTTCCCGGAAGCTAGATGAATATTTTACTTTTCTTAGATTATGAAGAAATATTTGCCATAGGAGTTATAAAACAAGGAGACTGATAAACAAAAATAATCATGATGCACAATTTTAAATCAGCAGTTTTTGAAGAAATATCCATGGAGCAATCTGGTCTGCTGATGCTCTGTTTCAAGCCCTGAAGTACTAGAAATTTGAGGGCCATGGAACAAAGTTGATGCTGTGTCAATGAAAATTAAAAGTTTCAAGCAGGTAATTACAAATCTATCAACCGCATGTCAGTCTTTTGAAAAATAACAGGTAGGACTCAAGTACTAAAAAAAGATGAGGCCATGTTAACTGGCATGAATTATACAGAAGTGCTGATAGTGTACTTAATAATTAAAGGAAGGAAATTAATCCAAATCAGCATGGGGTTATGGAAAGCAGATATTAACTTAGATATCTTAGAAGGATATTTCTTTTTTCTGTGAAGTCATAAGGTTGGTTGGTAAAAACAATAATGCTGATACTGTATGCTTAAGTTTTAAAAAGTCAACACTATTAAAATTTAATCATTTTCATTTCTTTTTCAAAATGCAAAGTATTGTGAACGCTGAAATCAATGAAAGAATGGTCAGTTGACAATGTGATTAAGAATAAGGATTGTATATTACTCTGATGGTTATCTATTCAGGTCCCAGGTCGTCATACCAAATATCTATTTCACATTATCTAAAAGTGACCTTAAAAAATTCTGGTCCTAACAAATAAGATATTTAAATGGCACAATAATCAGACCATTAATCCTGGATTGCCTGAGGAGTCAGAAGAAAATGCAACACCACCTCACAGTTTATTTTTCAATGTCACTAAAGGCAAAACAGTGTTTCTAAGTACCAAAACCATGCACCATACTTCTAGGATGAAATGTTCTGAATAACTTCAAAATCAAACCCCTACATATGAATGTCACAAATAACAATAATAACAAAAAGCTCTGATGGCTAAAATACTAAATATTGTGTGTACATATCAGTTCTCTTACAGAACTCCTACTCAAATACTGTGTTTATAATTCATAGAAAACGTCAAGGAGCTGGAGAGGGTTCAGAGAAGCATTCTTAAAAGTGACTTAAAAGTGTGGAAATTGCACCTTCCAGTGAAAAATTCAAGTCCTTATACTAATGGAAGCATTAAAGTTGGCCTGGCCAGAAGTGTACAGAACTATGTGTAGAATACAGAATAACCAATGGAGCATCTTAAATATTAAGAGCACGATGTCACAAAATCAAATGGTAATAAATTCTTAGGCCGAAATAAGTACACATTTAATACTCCAAGAGATTAAGCACAGGAAAGCTTTTGCAGTATCTATGGCAGCAAACATGTTTTAAAACTTGATTTCTTTGTCCTTTAATATTTGCTATATTTACAGAGATTTTATAACATCTATTGCCCGATTTAGAGAGATCAAACCAAGTAATCACAATAGTTTCTTTGGTGTTACTTAAGGATACTAGATCACTCATTTGAATACCATTCTCATCAATCATTTCTCTGAAAGGGTGAAAGGTGCACGTAAGAGTCACGAGTCTCCCTGATGATATTCTGCAATAGGGAATACAAATATTTTGGGGGTTAAACAGAGCAGCTTATCTGCAGGTAGCATTAATTCTGCTTTCAGTTTACTTTCTCATCAAAATTTCATCTGTTCTTATCATTCATTGCAATGAGACAAAGAGAAAGCCTTATCAATTCTGCTTAACAGTAATAAATTCTGCTAAGGAAACTCCACAACCGACTGCCTTGAGGTTTTGTTAAAGCTGCTGATCCATAGGCTTCAGGAACAAGTGCAAGTTTAAGAAATTGCAAGCATCACTTAAGAGCCCTTTATCATTTTCCCCCTTTTTTTAAACACCCAAGTAAAAAAAACCCGTAGAGTATACACATGCTGGAACGTAATCTGTATTTTTTTTAATATTATGGATGCTTGAGAACATCACTATTGAGAGAACATGAAGATCCAAAAAGTGATTATGTTTGGCAACACATTGTGCATGGCCAGTGCATTCCAGTCATTCAATATGCTGGCAGCACTAAGCTTTGTCTGCAGTTCTGCTCTTCCAGGAAAATAGTTATCTCAACCAGACATGTATTTTAGGATCTGGTCCATGATATATGTCTGTCTTCTCCAGAATCTCTAACATGAAAATAAAACCCTTCAGGCTTCTACTTGGAGGGTTTGAATTGCCAGAGTTTCTTTAAGGAAACTTAAATTGTCAGGTACACTAATAAATTACTGTTAAATTGCATGGAACAGTTCAAGACCATTTTTGAGTGTGTCTTAAGAGAAAGCTACAGAAACTTTCACAGCAGGCTGCAACTTCTTGACCTGATTTCTATTTTCATAACCCTTTAAGAGCCAGCATATCTTGATATCCCCTGAGCCACGATCATCAAATTTCTTTCCATCCATTCTTACCTACACTGCAGGATCATCTTTGGAAATCTGTATTTTCATCTTCACAAAATAGATACAATTATTAATAATGCTGTAAAGTAATTACTTTACGTTTAATTATATTATACTACCTTTTCACTTAATCAATTGAGATCATTGGCCAGGTGACATGAGTGCACATAACTCTGTAGGAAAAAAAATAGAAACATGCTAATGAAATGGAATATAGCTTTTCCTGGCATCATGTCAGATAAGATGAGGTGAATTCAAGGCCAGTCACAGTGTTTTGGAATTACAGATGTGGATATTTTAGACTGGGAAGAAAAAATGCTCTCTCATATCACATTGGAAAATTCTGAGGTACACTGAAGTTAAGAATTATAAGCCCTTAAATATTTATGTAATTAAATATGTACTCAGTCCAATTGTTATTAACAACAAATCTGTTTAAAATATAAATGTTTTTATAGGCTAATACATGCTTTGGACTAAACCCTGAAGTTCTAATTCCCAAAAAAAAAAATTCTATGACTGTTTTTTTCTCTTAAAAGCACAGTTATTCTGGACAAAAATCAGAAAAAAGTGGGGTTTTTTTATTATTTCACCTGTGAAAAACGAATATATTACCATCAAATTTATTTTTTCTTTTAAATTAAATATTACCAAGTACTAAGGAGTAGCATGATGGCTGTGTAATGTAGTCTTGTTTTGTTCTATCTCTGGAACATACACATGGAAAAAATATTTTGCTCTAACTAGATGCTGGCTTCCATATAAGAGTATCAGAATGAAACTGATACGAAATCTAGAGACTCTAATGATTTCTCCTGGCTCTTAATTCAGCCAAACTGCAAATGCTTCACCTGGTATTTTTAGAATCAGAAGAAAATAAAAGGTTTTGCATTTGTACATGCATGGGTGAATCAGTATTTGCTGAAATACACTCAGTTCCTCTATTAATGATCAGAGAATAGAGAAAATATTCCTTTTCTTCACAATATTTCCTTGGCAATGTATTCAGGTCTCTTTAAAGCTGTGTAATTTCCAGATGGTCAAGCCAACATCATCTTAGCACCAATGTTGCTTATTCTGTAACATATTAAAAATTTAAATGAAGTTCAATATTAACTCCAATTTGGTTTACACAAAAGATTTGATTTCTATTTTCTTATAGCAGCAATGGTAGTCCAAGGCAATCAATATAGGGCTCTTTGGCTCTGCAGAAAATAAACCTCAATGATTTTGTCCTCCAGAGTGAACAGTATATCTCTTCCAGAGCAATTCTTTATGACTGAGGTGATGATCAATTTCTCAACTATTTCAGACCAATCCTAATTAACTATCCGTGCAGACTCTCTGTCTGTCTCTATGGCTTTGCCTAAACTAAAAAAAAAAAAAAAAATTTCATATCATGTCTCTGAAGTATAACTGGTTTTTAGTTTATCTGGTATCATAAAATAACCTTCACCTTCACCAACTCTTCCACATTCGTTGGTTGAATTCTGCTAACCCCAGGTGGCACATGAATGATGATACAAATTAAATTTGACATCTCTATTGACTGAGTCATTGAAAGACAAAAAGCAAACATTTTGATTTCCAAAATGTTATTTTTGTACAGAAAAAAATCACCCCATATTTATCTAATGAATAAAATTTTATTCAGGAGAAACTATTTCCTCTTACAAGAATTGGAATTACTGTCTAGATATCTCCCATGCCACTTCCTATTAAAATATTTGATTATGTTGAATAACCTTCCTATGTCGCTGTTGCTCATAGGGACTATTCAGTTCACAATTTTATGTTCATGATGTTGTCATTTTCTTTTCTTCTTAAGTTTGCCTTAAGTAATTTATGAGGCATTATTGCTGAAATTAAAGAAAGGATTGTTCTGCTTGTCCTGAAGCTCAAACTGTCACAGTCATAAAAATCAGAAGTATTAGCACATCTATCTCATATATCTTAGACGACATTTTTGCCAAGCCTGATGTCCAGATGCCATATGTACTTTTTGCTCATTCTTCTGAAAACATCTATAAACTCTGTGTTTTATAAAACTCTGCATTTTCAGTTCACACATAGTCAGATCTCTTAGGTATCATCAGCTAAATACTGTGGAGATTCAGCAGGTTCCACTTAGCACAGCCTACGTGCACTACTCTTACTGAATATTGTCTTGGTGGAAAAAGCAAGGTATTTTTTCTCCAAATGCTTCTTCCAGGGCTAAGTACCGTCAAGGAACTTTGCACAAAACAGATAAGGAACTCTGTATTTTTCTATAGTAAATAATAAAGGAAAGAAGAAACAATTTTCTGAAATATGGAAAGAACAAGGAAACGACAGAAAAAAACCTCACCCCAGAGGATAAAGCAAAGGGGCAAATATGAACAGCAGAAAGAAGAAAAAGAAAATATGTCTTGCAGCCTGTCGTAACCTCTTGAAAAGCAGACTGAATTACAAAGCTTTCCTAGAAGGAAGCAGCAAATGACTGCTTTCCAGTGACAATCACTTACACGCATCCCTTGCTCAAGTACTTTTGAAAACCCCACTCAGAATACGACCACAAAATTAACAGATAAAAGGAAATTACTGTCAAAAATTCAAATAAAATCACCAACTTAATAATAACAGCACTGTCCACCTTACTTCAGACCCTGCCCACATCTAATCAAACAAAAAATGCATAACAAGTATGGAAGGGTGCCAAAAAAAAAAAAAAAAAAAAAAAANNNNAAAAAAAAAAAAAAGAAAAGGTAGAATGTACCAGACAATATGTAACCTGAAATTACCCTGGCATATGTAGCTGTTCTGAGACAGTTTTTATTTACATGATCATGTGGTAGTTCCCACAGGATCCCTACCTCATTTAGGTACTGTGTACTGGAAATAGACAGGATTATATGTTTCAGACAGCTAAAGTTCAATTTGCAGGGCTCCAAAGTGTTGATAGTCGAAACTGAAAGCAGTGGGAGCTTTGCTTGGACTTAAACTTCTCGGAAAGTGCTAAGAAAACTTGAAAAAAAGTCATCTTAGCTTCTTGTGTAAGATATAAAAACTGGTCAGCATTTTTAGACATGCTGCCTAACATTGGTGACCAAGTTCCCTAGCAAAGTCGGGATAATATAACAACATCTCAGGAAACCATTGTAAGGATAAATTTGCTGACAGGCTGGAAGAGTGAAAATACGCTGAATGAGGACTCTAGAGTCAAACTCTTACGAAAACTAATAATTATTTGTTTGTTAAAGATTTGCTTGCTATGAAACAGACACAACTATGTAGGACAGGTATAGACAGGTAGGTCTAGATAAGGCTCCACAAAAAATGAAAATAAATAAAATAATTAAAAACAAAAAACCAAAACAAACAAAAAAATTACACAAAAAATGTTAAATGTATAAGCTTTATGTAGAAATGACTACAGGCAACCATCCTGGACAGAGATGTCAGCAATTTCTTTAGCTGCCTTCTGTTTATGATACATAGGTGCCATGCTTTCAGTGCTAAGCATATGCCCCTCACAGTAGCAATTTTTCTCCACAGATATGGTATTGACTGTTCAGGTACTTGACAAAAATTTCATAGAAACATAGAATCGCAGAATTGTTTGTGCTGAAAGGGACTTTAAAGATCATCTAGTCCAACGCCCCCATCATGGGCAGGGACACTTTCTGCTAGGCCAGGTTGCTCAAAGCCCCATCTAACCTAGCCTTGAACACTTCCAGTGATAGGGCATCCACAATTTCTTCAGGCAGCCTGTTCCAGAGAACCACCATAGCAAAAAGTTTCTTCATATGTACAATCTAAACCTGCCCTCTTTTAGTTTTAATGCATTACTCCTTGTACTCTCAATGCTTATCTGTGTAAAAAGTCTCCACCTTTCTGATAAACCCCCATAGGTATCGAAAGGCCACAATAAGTTCTCCATGGAGTCTACTCCAGGCTGAAAACCCCCAGCTCTCTCAGCCTTTCTTCATAGGAGAGGTGTTCCATCTCTATTTGTATCCTTTTACTGGACATACTCTAACATGACCATATTTTTCTCGTACTGGAGACCCCAAAATAGGATGCAGTGCCACAGCTAGGGCCTCACAACAGCACAGTAGAAGAGGAGAATCTCCTGCCTTGACCTGCTTGTCACACTTCATTCAGGATGAATGGGCTTTCTGGGCTGCAAGCACACATTGTTGGCTCACGTCCTATTTTACATCTTCGAGTATCCCCAAGTTCTTCTCCAGAGACCTGCCACCAATTAATTCATTCATCACCCAGTCTGTACTGATACTGTGGACTGCCCTGATCAAGATGCAGGACCTTGCACATGGCCTTGTTGAACTCCATGGAATTCTCATGGATCCACTTCTCAAGCCTGTCAAGGTCTGTCTGGATGCCACCCCTTCCCTGAAGCTTGTCAACTGCACCACTCAGACTTTAGGATTGAGTGCACCCTCAGCAAGTTTCAGGTGACACAAAGCTATGTCATTAACACAGATATGGAACAGTACAAGTCCCAGTATGGATTCCTACGGGATATGACTTGATCTCCACTTGGATATTAAACCATTGGCTGTATCTCTTTAAATGTGGCAATCCATCCAATTCCTCATCCATCAAATAGTCCACCCATCAAACCCATATGCCTCCAATCTACCCACAAGGATGTTGTGAGGGACCATGTCAAAAGTCTTACAGAAGTTGAGCCATATAGCATCAGTTGCTCTTCTCTTACCGACGAAAGCAGTCACACCATCGCAGGCCACAAGATTAGTCAGGCACAATTTGTCCTTTGTGAATCCATGTTGGCTGTTTCTGATTACAACTCGTCTTGGCTTGATCTCCCCAGGCACAGAGGTAAGGCTGACAGATTGATAGCTCCCAGGGTTCTCCTCTTTAACCCTCTTTTAAAACGTCCGTGACACTTCCCTTTTTCCAGTCACCTTGGGCTTTACTCGACTGCTATAACTTTTCAAATACCAGAGAAAGTGGATTGGAAACTGTAGCAAAAAATTCCCTCTGGAACCCAGGGTGCATCTCATAGGGTCGCATGACTTGTGTATGTTCAGGTTCCTCAGACAGTCTAGGACTTGATATTCTCGAATGAAGGGTGGGACTTCATTCTCCCATTCCCTGCCTTTAGGTTCAGGGACTCAAGAGAGTTGGGAAGAGCAATCGCTGAAGAGAAAAAAAAAAAAGTGAAGCACCTCAGGGTTCTCTATATCACTTGTCACGAGATACCTTGTCTGATTTATTGAGGGGGTACAATTTATTTTCTTTTCCTTTTCTGACTGATGTAACTGCAGATTCTCATCTTGCTATTCCTCAGTTCTCTTGATTTATTTCCAGCTGTGCCATAGCTTTCCTGACCCCATCTCTACACTTTCAGGCAGTTTTGCTTGGTTCTTCCCAGCAGCACACCCCTGCTTCCACACCATAAGCATTTCCATCTTGTATTTCAGTTGGGCCCAGAGGTTTTTTCCCTGCCATGCTGATCTTCTGCCTTATCATCCTTGTAGTCTGAGTTGAGTCAGTCTTCTGAAGTGTTGTTTACCAGTGTGGCATTATCTATAATAGAAATTTCTTTTTTGCCTTTGGGACTGCATCTGTAAGTTCTAACTTGGAAAAAATTTAAAAATCAATTACACTCAATTTTCCTGTCAGTATCAATTAGTAGCTCAGAAACAGAGATAAAGGCATTAAAGTACAATCCTTCTATTTCTAATCTTGCACACGCACAGTCATTCATTGACACGAATATGAAATTCAAATGTTTGTGTTTTGTTTCTTGGGAAATGAGCTTTGTTTTCAACTTATATGTGCTCTAAATACAAAATAAATCATCCAATTTTACAACAAAGCAAGCTAGAATTCTAGAATAGTTAAATACAGCTTTTCAGTGCCATTTTTGCAAAGGAAATCTACGCAAAGACATACAGAGAGAAATCTTCTTTGGTTTTACTTAGAATAGGCAATAGAACAGACATCAGACTGATTTGAAAAGGCAAGCCACAGCTTATAAATTTTTTCCTGGTACATCTAATACAAGGGCTGAAGGGTGTCTATTCTATAAACCATAGCATATATTTATTTATCTTTGTCTATACATAGGAAGGTCAGCACTGACTTCAAATAAGCTAAAAATTTCCTTACACTCCTTAACATTATCATCCATTGTTCAACTCTTCCTCAAATTGATTTTAACTATTTGATGGTCTAAGATAGATGAAAAAATGGCGAAAAGTTCCTCCAGTCCTCTGACAGTTTGGGCCCAACAAGGAAGAATAAATAATTTCATGCTCCTAAAGCAGCCTATCTGACTTTTAGCACTTCCAAAACCACCTACAAATGCAGCAGAGGGAAGCAGGATGAGGTAGTGATAATGAACTTTGTAAAGATTTTGGCAAGCATTATAATGGAGAAGGAAGGTGGGTCTACAGAGCGAGTATCTATCTCCATCTGGCAACTGACACAGAAAGACTCCATGCTATGAAGTGACCTCCCCTTGATTTTCCTTCTCTCTTCTTTTCTCACTCTTCTCTCTCTGTAATTTGGTCATTCCCACCATCTGTTAAAGTGGGCAGAACAGCTGATCAACAACCTCCCTGCAGCTTCCGGGCAGATATTGCTTATGCAGCCAAAACCAGTTCAAATATTTGTTCAATGGCAATAAATTTCATTTATTCACTTCAGCTGAATGCTTAGCACAGATTTTAAAGTCATCTGTGGTATTCCTAAATGATAGTTCAGATTTTACACTCTAAATCATAACTATGTACTCCGTCTTTGTACCAAGGTAATAAAAACTCTGAAAAGCCTGTTAGAATTCTAAACTCATTGCATTAACCTTATTCTTTATAAGCACAAATTAAAGACTGTCTATTCAAATTCCAACAGTGAAAGAATCATCAAATAAATTTAAAGTAAATTTTATCTTTTCAGAAAGGATCGATACAAGAGATACCCTGACTTCAAGCTGCGTTTGCAACATTTATGTTGACACAGTTCCATTAAGTTCCATGTATTTTTTCTGAAATTTTAGCCATTTCTAAATGGCTATACGAAAAGAGAAATTAATTGAAAATCATCTGGAAAATGTTTTCACATTGCAAATTCCTACTTTTTCATCCAAGACAATGTCAAAAATTGCAGTGGCAGCACAGTAGTTTCAAGACAGGGGAAAACCAATTATTTCTTCTTACTTCTTGTAAATTATATGTTTATTTGCACACATATTCAACTCAGTTTTGCTCTCTAACCAGACCTAAAGATTTGTAAGCAGCCCTCGACTTAATTTACTTGTAGATTTTTTTTACTTTTTGTTATTTTTAACAGTCAGTTTGAGTGTTAAATTTGGATGCTTCTCAATATAAAGAAAAATCCTTTTAATTGCACAGATGTTATACCTTGAATTGGAATTTGTTTTCATATTTTTAGGATTTGTGAAGAATTGAAGTAGAGAGGATAGGACTAGTAAAGGTAGCTATTTTCTATGCATTCATCTAATTGCAAATTTTAAGTAAATATCAGGAGAAATAAGCTACAACCCTGAAAGCTCAAGTTGTAACCTCTGTGTTATTTTCAACAGACATATTTGCTAAGAAGAGTGAAAGTGTTTTTTAAGCTTTGAGAAACCAATCAAGTTGTCTTGCAAATCTGCAGGACTTAATATAGGTTTAAGGAATTCATAATCTATCAAAGTTAAGCTCACTTTCCTACATGTCATAATTTCAGATCATGCCACTCTGGAAGTTATATACTTCTCTGAAAGCATCATACACCATTCTGCAGTGTTTCTATAGTGCTTCAAAGATCATATTTAACTCAGAATAATGCAAACACAGCCATTTCTTTAGATACTAATTTTAACGTAAGCACTATAAATCCATTTACAGGGTGAATTATTAAACATTCTAAATTCAGATCACATCTGATACCACTTCCACTGACTGACCAGGAAGGTGTTCAGCTATTTACAAGAACAGGGAAACATAAGTCACTTATCTTCCTAGATTGTTATGTATCATGGGATTAAATCCTTAAAACACTTTTCTGAATCTGATGCTTTACTTTAGTCAAGTAATTTTAAAATGCTCTTCACGTAAGGCCTCAGAAGCTTCAATACCTTTGAATTTCCTTAATTTTTTTTTCAAGTAGTGAATATATTGTCTCCTAACGAATGGTAACTGTCAATATCACAATATGATAGCATTCAAACACTTGTTATCTGCAAAAGCAGAACATCTGCTTTTTGTCACTTAGCAACAACACTATGCCATAATTTTGGCCTCTCTGCTCCCCCCTTCATTATTATGCAAAATATGTTCAGGACAAGAAATGCTTGGAGAAAAATTGTTCCAGCACTGAGATATTTTGACACAAAAATCTTTTCTCATCAAAGATGAAAAGCACCTTGTCATTCATTTCTAATTACAGCCTCCGTTCTGTCAGTACAGAAAGACTCCAACTCCCCGCGGTGATGTCATACATTGACATTTACAAAACTACATTGGACTTTGTCTCCTCTTGGTGTTTGCCAAAATCAGTCAGTGTCAGCACTGATACACACTGATGAGGGGAATTTAAAATTGTGAGCATTAATTGTGTTTAAAGTCAAGGGAACTGCATTATGCTTTCTGATATTAATAGCTGCTGAATCATCGAAAACAATGGAAAAAATGTCGTTTCATATTCCTATTCTGAGATGCTAAGACATTAAACTGCAATGACAACAGAGATTTCACACTCCAAGAATTAATTTAAATAGATGTAAACTTATTAAAGATTAAAATGAACTATTTAGTGTTCTGCAATTAGTGTTAACATCCAGGCTAAAACTACCAGCGGGGAAATACCAGAATGGAAGTGGCAACCATGTGAGAATGTAAAGCCTCTGAGAAATTCTAATCCTGGCCAAAACAGCATTAGAGAGTCTAATTCAGACTAATGATGAAGCCATATTAGCATAAATCAGTAAAAGAGATAAATAAATCCCCCTGATTAGTTTTACATAACATAAAGTCTCTTACTAATTTTCTGAAAGTAACAGAAAACACTTGCAAATGTATGAATCTAAGCTAGAAGTTTATTTTACGTCTTATTAGGAATTATTTACAGCTGTCAAGATAACCATAGTAACAACAACTTTTTTTGCTTTTGACATAATTGTCCAATAGGCATTCTTGATAATTTCAAGACCTTGTAATTAAGAAATCCAGCTACGAAACTATTGTAGGATCTCCAAGTTAATAATAAACCCAGCACAGATACGAAACCTGTTTAAGCGACTTATGGTTTGTAATATTTTCATAGAATCCTAGAGTCATAAAATACATATTAGAAGAGACCTCAAGGATCATCTGGTCCAATCTTTCTTGGAAAAATCATTGTCTAGACAAGATGACCTAGCACTCGGTCCAGCTGAATCTTAAAATTTTCCAGTGTTGGGGAATCTACCACTTCTCTAGGAATGGCTTACTCCTCTTATTTTTTATAAATGTTCTTCTTGTGTCCAATTGGAACCCCCCCGTGAGATGGTAATCTTTAATGTTAAGGAAGAGATTTTCTCAAGGAGAGCATGAGATATTAACACTTAATCTTAGAGTATGCGCATGTGTACAGAATACTTTACTTTCAAAAATCAAAAGCATCAGTGTTTTGTTAAATGGGATTTAATAAAGGCCAGAAAGGAGTTTTTCGCCAAGATAGTAATATTAAACTTTCTACTCTGATTCTATTGCAATTTTTTCTGGGTTTTGGGCTTTTTTCCCTCAATTGCATCAAAAGCCAAGGTTAATAAAAATTTCTAATAGATTGTAGAGCTTTGCAGTTTTTTGTTGTTTCATTGGTTTTTTTTTTTCACTGAACAGTGCAATTTCCTGTACATCCCACAAATTACTATATACTTTTGCTGAAAAATCTATGGCAGTAACAGAATCCCTGAAGGACTTGCACTTAAGCTCAGTGATCCTTATTGGCCCCTTCCCTTGGGAAAACCTGTTCCGAAGACTATGAAGGCATAACCTCGAAAGAAAAATAAAAAGTGGGGCAAAATCAAATATCTGTTGAAGAATCACATTTTTAATCCCTATGATTACACTTTTTATCTAAATATTCTTGCTCAAACAAGAAAATCAAACAAAAATGCACAAAACATATTGAATCTGTTGCATGGATGATGATTTCTTTGGAAACGGCACTGCAGAAGCCCCATTTTATTGTACGGAAGTACCTGGGTATTTTAAATAAATATATGTATACACATAAATACTCAGCAGTGTCTGACTTACCATATAAACCTCACTTACTAGAAGGATATCAGACTGTCCATATAATAGAGCATAATGTATATATATATAAGTGCCATAGAACAGCTTGGTTACTACTACCAACTTGTATATTGGGGACAACTGCATGTAATCCAAATGCTGTGTTTTGTTTGGGGTTTTTAAAATTATTATTCTGCAGTTTTATTACATTCCTTCCACAGACCATTCCTTAGTCAAAGAAAGCTTTGAGGTTCTGCGGTGTAGGTGTGTGTCCTTTTTGAACAGTCACCTCTAGAGTGGTCAAGCAGATCAACACTCCCTCAGTTTAGTGTCATCTGGGAACGGTTTGAGGGGGCACTCAATCCTCTTGTCCAGGTCATCGATAAAGATATTAAACATGACTGGCCCCAATACTGAGCCCTGGGGAACCCCACTGTTGACCTGCCACTAGCTGGATGCAGCACCATTCACCACCATTCTCTGCATGCAGCCATCCAGCCAGTTTCGAACCCAGTGAAGAGTGGACTTCTCCAAGCCATGGCCTGCCAGCTTTTCCAGGAGAATGTTGTGGTAGACAGTGTCAAAGGCTTTACTGGGGTCCGGGTAGACAACACCCACAGACACAGAGTCACCCCACAGCCTCTCCTTCCTCATCTGTCCCGTCTGAGGAGCTTGTAGCCACCCATTGCAGCACCCCAGTCACGAGTCATTTCACCATGCTTGTGTGATAGCGGCTATGTTACATCTTCCTGCTGCACAACAACTTCCAGCTCCTCCTCTTTATTCCCATGCTGCCTGTAGATGAACTTCTGCTGGGCTGTCAATCTCACTCCCAACACTGGCTTGCCATCTCTAGCCAACTTGATCTTATCCCCTTTCCCCTTTAAACCTAGTTCAAAGCCCTCTCAGTCATCCCTGCCAACCCATGGGCTAGGGTTCTTTTCTTCCTTCTAAACAGGTGAATCCTTTCTGTCTCCAGCAGGCCTGGTGCCATGTAAACATGCCCATGATTAGAAAATACAAAATTCCCCCAATGGACCAGTCTTTAAGCCATGTGTTGATCAGGTGGGTTCTCCTTCTTGACATTCTTCTTTCCTACTGAAGTGACTGAAGAAAAGACCACCCGTGCTCCTGTCTCTTCAACCAGTCATCCCAGTGCCATGTAGCTCTTTTGATTGCCCTAGGACATCTCAGCCTTGTCACTGCTGACCTGGACAGCCAGAATTCGGTAAAAATCAGAGAGCTAAATCAGTCCAGGGAGTTTCCTAGTACTAGAAAGAAGATTTCGCAAACACAAATCAGTCTACCCAAGTCACATATATCTGATGCATATACGAAAGAAAACCTTTGTTGAGATTCACACAAACTGTAGCAGTTGTGAACAAACAGAACTCAGTAACCACGAATGGTGTAAACAGCAGTGAAAATAACTTTAGAGTGAAAATACAGGTTTATTGTCTTACAACACTTATTCTGTTTTGTGAGTGTAAAAGCATTGCATTGATTTTTCTAATCTTTGCAAACAAGCAACACAACTGAGTTACAAGAAGTTTCATTTTAAAAATAAACACAGTTATTACATTATTAAAATCTTAAGCTATTCCCAGCACTTCTATTTTCCCAGTGCTAACCATTTGGAAAGCTATATCAAAAAGACTTCTTTCAATTTAAGCTTCTAACAAATGCCCAAAAGGCACCAGGTACTAGAACTTCTTAAATAAAAGTATCATGATTTTTTAACTAGTTTTGTTAAAAAGAAGGCTCCCAGAAGAAATGCCTATTGCATCTCTAACTCAGCTGTGGTGACAAATGCCAAGACATACATAGAAATTTTATTTGTCACCCAACATAATCAATATTGGTCGTGAATTCCAGGGTAAACAATCTCTTGTTGCAGGGGTTACAAAGCTGTTCAGCACAGATAGCAATACAGGAAAAGGAAACCTATCAACCAGAACTAATATATGACAGTGAATTCCCTTTTCCACCTCCATAAATTGACACCTGGGAAGTCCTACCTTTGAAACTCTTCTAAGATGAATTATAAATCAAGGTAAACATTATTCTAGGCGGTGAAAGAAGGGTATGGATTGCTTTAGGAAGAGAAAGGGACTTCAGGAACCATTCCTGAAAACAACCTCTCGTGAACTCAGACATATATTTTGGGTTTTGTGCTAAAGCAGCAATCAGTGTAACTTAAATACATGACACTTACCCAGACTTTTCATAGCATCAAGGCTGTGAAGCCAGGTACTTTTGTGGGTTACATAAGAAGAAAACAGCCACAACTATGGCAGTTTCTGGCCAAAAGCAAATCTCTTTAAGGGTTACCTTAATTAATGCAATCATGGTAAAGAGAATTAGCTCTTCGGTTAATAGATAAGGTACTCAAATAGCCCGCGGAAATGTCAAATTTTGCCCCTAATATTAGGGTCCTAAAGAAGGCACCACTGCATTACATCAGGCCATAATTCTTGTTACTGATCTAAATTTGTCTTCTCTATTGGACAAGATCCAAATTCTGAGTGGGTTTTGAAGTGTAGAGGAGTGAAGAATCAGTGGTGTGTTTGTCTAAAATTAGAATGCCAGAGAAAAAAAGAGAGACATTAACTAAGTAAACCCAGTGAAATTAGCTCCAGGATTAAGTGGAAGCTAAATGGAAAGGAGAACTGAACAGAGAAGAAGGACTTGAGAGTGTTGGTGGGTGAGAAACCAGACATGACCCAGCAATGTGCACTTGCAACCCAGAAAGTGAACCATGTCGTGGGTGGCATCCAAAGCAGCATGGCCAGCAGGTCAGGGGAGGTGGTTCTGACCCTCTGCTCTGCTCTGTCCTGGTGAGACCCCACCTGATGTACTGTGTCCTGCTCTGGAACCCTGGGCACAGGAAAGACCTGGACCTGTTACAGTGAGTCCATAGGAGGGCTGAAGCACCTCTCCTATGAAGAAAGGCTGAGACGGTTGGGGTTGTTCAGCCTAATCCAATGCTGTTTTATGAATGTAGCTTGGCAATTATTTCATTTGAATTGCTGTTGTTTTGCTCTGATTATCTAAAGGAGAATTTGTACTAGAGTGAGACAAAATGAAGATACTTTCCACAAGTCCAGGTAGACTCTGAATCTCCTAAGAGGAAAAGACTGCTAAAACAAAGTAAAGTTTATAAGCATTTGCTTTTTCAAAAGCTGTCAAATTAAAAGCTCTTACATAACTCTGCTAATATGGAAAAATCTGGACACATTACTTGCTCTTCAGTGCTCTAAGTGACATTAACCTATTACAATTTTAATTTGCAGTTCAAAACAGAACTATATTCAATCAACCTAATTAATATTTTATTCATTTTTTAAAGGCAATTTTAGACATTAGGAGGTTGGTATTAGTTACATACAGTAATTTTAAAGTCATCTGAAGTGTTTTAAAGGTTCTGTAAGTCTGTTACTGCTAAAAAATTTAAAAAACCTAAAACCAGTAACTTTAAGAAACTGAAAAATGTGTAAATGTACAAACATTGGGTTTCGATTCAGTAAATTCATTAGAGTTGACCATCTATCTATTGTCTGTTGTTTTGCTGCTTTTTGTTTGTGCTTTTTTTTAGATTAAATTAAAAGCTTCCTTTGAAAACATAAGGATTTAAATTTTAAAATGTATGTCGGTAGGTCTATTTCATTTTTGTTGGGCCCAAATCTGCAAATCCCTTGTCAAACAAAATATTCACATGTATTAAAGAAAGAATGTACTAAATTAAACTCAGAAATTTATTATTATTATTATTCATAAGAAAACATTGGCAAGATATTTATTACTCTATTCTTGAGCTAAATCCAATTACATTTAAAATGTATGGCATGTTTCAGTATTTGACAGGAAAAAAAAATTGCTGACAAAGAAACAAAAAACAAATAAAACGCTCTCTCATATCTCAAAGCACAAATGACATTAAATACCAATTCCATTCCAGAGTAAATACATTTGATTAACACAACGACTTAAAGGAATTATTTGTTTTGCAAGATGCAGTAAATCTGCCATTTATTCACATATTGGTAATCACTCTAGCTGAATTGCATAAAGAACACAGAAATTAGAGGAAAGATAAGCAAATGCAAATTGGTTATCACAAGGTAAATACACTCTAATGAATCCTCTATCCAATGTAAGCAACATTATCCCCATCACTCTACTTTGATCTTAAACCAGTGAATATAGTCACACTGATGCTTAAGACTGACTTTAAGTCAACACATTTACAGAACAGACTTTTAAACTTCTCCTGGGAGACCCTAAGAGACTCTGTAGCACCCAAATCAATATGCACTCCTTCTTCTTTCTTATCTACACTGTTGCTGTTACCTCCATGCTCATTTCCAGCAGGTACACAGCCCTCCAAATAAACTGCCTACACCCTTCAGTTCACTGAATTTCTAGGCTCTTCTCTCCCTTGCAGTGTAGAAACTAAAATCCAGTACAGAAGCAGCAGAAGAGAATAACAGGCAAGTGGAACTTCTCTCAGTCGGGGTGCTCACATGTTCCACTTACCAGAGAAAACAGTAGCTGGGAAAGTGGCAGTGGAACTGAACATCATGTGGATTACCCGGCACGGTCTGAGAGCCTGTTTGCCCAAACGCTGACGGCCCTAGCGGGGAAGGCACCAGCAACTGCTAGATTAAATCGTAGACAAGGGAATCACCAAGGAGGTGAGCTTGAAAAGAAGGACAAAAAGATCATGGCAGTTTGAGAATGCCAGAATCATCCTGCCACCATTGCAGTCCCTGCCTAGGGTAGAGAGCATCCTCACCATCGGGGCCACAGGGGGTCACCTGCAGTCTCGCAATAGAGATTGCAACACAACAACCACACCTCATGTTTGCACCCATGGAAGCCGGATGGGCTGGTATGGGTGCGGGCAAAGCCAGAGCATACAGGCAGCTCTCTCAGGGTGTCAAATTCCCACTTCTGGCAACTAGTTATAGAAGGTTGTTCAGAAATTTGAAGAGGTTTAGTAAAATTTTATGTATGTCCAGCACTGTGGTTTATTTTCTGTATTGTGGATACTGATCCTGAATACATGGTCCATTGATTATTGGTTAATTATAAGTCATTAATAAATCAATAACCACTTGGAACCGGATTTGATATAAACCACTATGAACTGAGCAGTTTTATGCCCAACATTGTTATTGGCTTCATGCTCGAAAAATGTGCCTTTGAACAAGGTCTAAACATATAGCAGAGAAGGAACATTCAGGAGGCAGAAAAGGGAGAACATTTTACAACCCAGTGTTAAACAGAAGTGAATTGTGGCAAGAGAGTAAAGATTGTTGAAATTGGAATAACGCAATAGAACTGACAAATATTAACTATGTATTGATAGATATATAGTATGGCTGGATCAGAAGGTGACTACAGCCTTGATCATACAGACATAGCCCCTCAAAGTAGATGAAGGCTGTAACAGTTAAACAGGGTTCAGATTTCACCAGTTGATTGAGGTACGTCAGTTTGCAGTAACTGCTCTTCGAAAAAAATCCAAGTGATGAGAAAATGTTTTTGTGATGAGAACTGTGAAGTTCTCTTTTGCTGACTACAAGGATGTAATTTCTTCAGTTCTTTGTATTAAAAGACTAACATGATAAAGGTTAAATGCATATTACAAACAGCACGTACCCTAAATAATACTATTTCACACTAAAATCAGGTTATATTTATTAAGTTTGTCAGAGTTGCAACATGAAATAGTGTTATACATTCTCTGCATACCACATTTCGCGAAACCTTAACAAGGTGACTTCCACAACATGACACTGTAGTGTTGCCAAATGAAGTTTAACGTGTCATACTTGGCCAATTCATCCCAGCTAGGCATCCCAGGTTCCTTTTATTGACAGATACCCTGAGGATGATTTAGATGTTGGTTGAACTGAATTACCTTCTGCTATTTCTTTTCACTCATTATACAGAGACTCAGTAATGAGGCTCAAAGCCAAATGCCTTAGGCAAGCAGTGAAGTGTATGAAAAAAGAGCAACTTCTTTTTCGAGATTTTCTTTTTAAAAATTAGTATCTTGGGCTGGCTGCTTCACAAATGACAAGTTTTTATAAGCAAAGTTAACAATAAATAAATCATGACCTCTAATTCATGCATGCATTTCTAACCTTGTAAAACAGGATTTGAAAAATGCACACTCACTTGTGAAAAGACTATTTTTATACCATGTAAAATGTGTATGTTATCAGCTAAATAGACACTACTGCACATGAATCTGTTAATTCAATTTCTAAGATTGGTACAGTTGCACTTATTTTAATGCGCAAATTCCAGAATCTCATGTAGCTGAACATTCATTTGTCTGGAAGACTGAATTCATGTGGGCACTAATTTGTTATGGAAAATGAATGCACTACGCAAGAAAAACACACATTTGTTCTATATAAGCCAAATTATTTTTAAATTTAGCAACTTGACTGATTATTTATGTATGACAGTTACCATGTTTTAAAATAGGGTAATTTTATAGTTACTTATATTGAGGTCTTAAGAATTATTATTATTTCATTTGTTTTTATCAGGAAAATCTATACAGACAGGTGGATTTCATACAAGTACAAAAATATTAAAGAAAAACATTTGGGTTTTAAATGAAACAATTCTTCATCCCCTGCTGAATTATTACTCTTTCGCTGTGTTCAAAAACAAGCTTCTTGTACAAATTACAATTTACATATGGGAGTTCTAATAATGCTGATGACTTGGTATAAACTCAGTAGGATAAATGGTATATGCTCATTTTTCTTTCTACAAAAGGAAAAATATAAATAAAAAATAAAACTAATGACTAAAAGTCTCGTATTCTTCTATTGCTTAAATATATATTTCATAGGAAAAGCAAAGGCAGAAGTGGCAGTTCAAGTCTAGTTCCTAAGAATACAATACAATTCTCACACAATCCCTTAGATTTCCTGTATCACATGGATGGTTATTTGGTCAGCAGTTACACTGCCACCATCTCTATGCTATGGATTTTACTTAGCTCTTAAAAGAAGAGAAGTGGACAATGTTGGCCGCTTGGAGTTGTTCAGCTACAATATGTGTCTCATTTTGCTGTTGGTGGGTTGTTTCATATACATGTTGATGAAATTTTAAGAAATTAACTTTTTTTTGTCCTATTCCTATTTATCTTTTGTGTTTTGGTCCCCACAAGATTCTAGTGAGTTAAAAGGCTGCAATGTGTGGCACGACTTCTATTTGCTCAATGGTTTCGGAGATTATTTGACTGGCACCGCTATGTATCTTTTTTCAGTTTATCTTCACAAAGTATTTATAGTGAGTCACTTGTTTCCCTATTAACATGATGTTCTCAGTCATCCTGTGAGCTCTATTGCCTTTCTCTACAGATAATGGATGTTCATTTATCAACTGATATTGCTTTAATTAGATCCTCTTCTGAGAGTTTTCTGCCACCCTTCCTTTCCTACTCCACTCTCAGGCCCTAAAACAGATTTTAGCTAAGAAGGGAAAAGTCCAATTGCAGTGGTAATTTTTGATGAATGAGCTCTCCTGGAGGGCAAGAAGGCTCAAGTCCAAGAAGGAGTTCAGCTGTTGGAAAGTAGTGATGCCGGAGACGGGAGGCCACTTTGCAAGGGAGCGAAGCATTTCTGAGTGCTGAGATAAACAGACTCAGTATTGTCCTGTAGCCATCCCGGAATGAGAGCACTTAGGACCCATGTCTGGCAGCAGAGGTGGACCAGAGGAGGGATCCAAGGGTGGCCTGAAGTGCCCCGTACCACTGCTCTTGGGACTGGTGTTGGTGCAAAGGTGTATAAAGATTCTGCCTGTGACATGTCTTTGCAGACTGCATGTAGAGTTGTATATTGCAGTGGGACTCAGCATACTGCATTGTTCATTACTTTTTTTTGTATATATTTGAGCACAAATGTGTTTAATTCACTTCAAGGCATACCATGAAAATTCCCCAAGAGCTAGCAAACTGATTAGTCACTCTAGAGTTCTAGAGAGTTTAGCCTGTTCATTTGTTGTTCTTGGTTTTTGGTTTTTTTGGTTGGTTGGTTTGGTTTGGGTTTGGTTGGGGTTTCTTTGGTGGTATATTTTCTACAGAAACACAAGAAGGTATGTTCTGCACCTTCTATTTCCATGCTATCTCACATTCTCTGGCTTTTCTTTAATCTATATCTCTACTCAGTTCAAATTAACTTTGAAGTAATTTTCGCTTTTTTTACTGAAAGTTAATGTGCTCACTCCAAATTCCCTGTAGTAGCAATAGACATTTTGTCTTTGAAACAAATACACATATAGAATTTTTATAGGATTCCACTTCTCAGACAGACTGTATGTTGCTCTTCAAATTTCTATAAATGTTATGGACATATGCAACCCCTGGCACTACTGGAGGCTTTTCTATTAACTACACTGGAATTTGAAGTAGGTTTTCAGTTGGTGGTTTTATTGAATTTCTACTTTTAAGGTCCTTTATAACATGAAAATGAGTAATTCATATTTTCAGCTAAATTGAGTGTTGTTCCACCTTTCCTCCTATTCTAACAGTTCGGATCAAAAATTCCGCTTGTACAAATAATAATATAATTAACCTGTAAAATATTTAAGATCCTTCATAAGTATTTTTATTAGGTAAGTCATTGAAATGGGAGAGTTAGATCAGTTGATTTATCAACCGAAATCTTAACAGAGAAATTGAAAGACGGTGATTTGTAACTACACTGTAATGAGAAAAGCGTAGTGCTAACTTTACTATATTACTTCTAATCTCTTGGGCTCCTTCTCAGCAGTAGCTATGTATTTCCTGCTTGTGGTGCTATTCATGCAACATAGCAAACAGATTTTCATATAACTGCATATGCTGGCTGGGACTTGAACACAGCTGGAAATGTTTCTGAGTCCCTAAATTACGGAGAATAGCTCTTGTACTTCTATAGTTTCTGCCCAGGGACTACTGTCCTCATCAAAGGGAGTTCCTTTCCCACCTCTCCTCAAAGTTATCTAATTTTCATTAATGTATGGTTTACAGAGTAAAGGAGATTTTTAGTGAACTAAAATCCATTTCATTTTTATTTTATGGCTCATCGCATTTATCTTAATAAATACCATGAATTAGTTTTCGTCAAGTCTGTGAAATAAACAATTCCTGCATGTAGTAAAAATGGCACTGTTCAGTGATGGGCAAACTGAATTAAATAAATAGTACTGAGGGTTCTCTACCCCAGATATCAACTTAGTTTTCAATTTTAAACTCAAGAAGGCAACGAGGCAATTATTTTTTTACTAACTTATGCGTAACACGAGAGAGGTCTACTAGAAAATTTGCATAAAAAAGATAATTAAAGAAGATCTACGGATCAATATATCTTGAAAACTGAACACATCTCCTTAAGCACACGTTTATTATAAAAAACACATGATATATTAAAAGAAAAAGAGAGCAGTAATTGATTTTGCAAATGACCTTGTATAGAAATACATATTCTTGATGGGCGGGATCAGTATGGATGCATCAAAGTACTGCAGGTACAACAGAAATGCTCAGAGGGTAGCCTTGGATGTGAGCTCAGAGACCATTTACAGAAGAGTGCATTGCCAATGTTATCTTCGCTGAAACTCCAGAATAACTACCAGCAAAAATGGAAGATTTACCTAAAGAAGAGCTATATCCACCACATTTATATCTTTAGCAACTCGTTCACAATAGGATGTTATCTCTATACGGATTTAGGTAAGGGAGTTTGAATGAAAAGAATATATTTTCCTATGCTGCGGAGTCCAACCAGTCATGCTATTGAAGATGCATCCAGCTTGTATAAAGAAACTGTGATATCCCATCACCTTTCTTTTCCTAAATTTGAAAAAAAAAAAAAAAAAACAACTTTCTCTTTGGAAAAATAAGACAAGTATTTACCTCACATTCACTATGGAAAGCTAAACAAAGTGTTCTCTGTTTGAAGTGAGTTTTGCTATGGAACTGCTGACACTTGCCAGTGCCATTCTGTTTCCCTTCTGCTTGTTCTTAGGATGTCTTGATTATATGTTTCTGCAAACCAAGGGCTTCAGTTTAAACTAACTGATTTAGATTGAAGGATTTTCAGTGTCAACTTTGAAAGTGGAATTTTGCCACATAGAACATCTTAAACACTAACTAGGATTACTGTTACAAAATTCAGATGTTGCATTTTACTTGCTAGAAATAGTCATTTACCTAAATTTGTTTTTATACTGCCTAGTTCTCATGAACAATTCAAGTATAAATTCTGTAAAAGATTCCTTGGAATTTAAATAAGTTAACATATGACTTTTATTCTCTTACTATATGAAAAAGTTATGCTGATGTTTATTTTCATTTCCCATTCATGAAAGAGTTTTCTTGAAGGAGAGTGACTTTCAAAGTCTGGCAAAAATGGGAATAGAATATCAAAAGCCTTGTTTTACAATATTCAAGAACACCACTTTCTCTGTTGCATTCAGCGGCAGAAACTCTTTCTTGAAATCCAGAACATATTCAGCCCATCAGGTAACATTTGCATCCAGGCCATTCATCAATAGATGTGCTTCCTTCCACATTTTATTATTTTGTAAATAAATCAGTTCTTTCTTTCACTAGCAATGTTGAGACCTTGCGGTCAAAACATTTTTTTTCATCTGCATTGGTGTGAGTCCTTTATCATATAGTTATGGCAGACTATTTTGAGTAATAATTAATTTACTTTTTTGTTTCTTAAATAAACATAGACTTAAAATTTCACTCGCCATTTAAAAATAAATAAATCACTTACTGTATCATCTGAACTGGGATGATATTTAAATGAATATTCAATTACAATACTTCAGGTAATAGGATTAAAATTAAATTTTACTTTTTGTGTACCAAGAACTTAAACCTCAGATTTCCTAGTGATATTTTAAGAAAGTAGTGGCCCTCTTCCATTTTACATTAAGATTTAATTTAAAAGAATTTGGAATAAAAGAAAAGAAGCACTAAAGAAGCTACATTTTTCCTCTTTTATTCTACAATAAATGGTGAACTACAACTTTCATTAAAAATATTGTAAAACAACTTTCAACTGTAAATCACAAAGACTACACACTAGGTTTTAAACATAAAAGAGACAGTCCAAGCTTTTAAAGTTCCTTAAAAAAAAAAAAAA
>VZRR01000406.1:208994-304819 GCA_013398015.1 Oreocharis arfaki
AAAAAGAGTGCCATCACTTATTCAAAAGATCTATTGACTGTAACTCTTTTGTCTCATATAGTATCACCCTTCTCCCTTTCTGGCTAGAAATAAACCTGAGAGAAATCACCCTATAAATATTTTCCCTTCTCAGATATTTTCTTTAGGATGACATACATTTTTCCTCTGAATATACATCCTTTTCATGCTTGCTTCTAGAAGGAGTATGGTGAGCAGCCCACACTTCTATCTGTTTTGGAACCTCAAAGCAGGAAAAAACATCCCCACTGCACGCAATGGACAAGCATGAGATAAAGCCACGAACTAACAGGGAAGCTTGTGCAGCAACAAAAAAAAATGATTATGCAAAAAAAAGATTATGTGTCTCATAAGAGACAAAAGAGATAAAAACAAAAGGTGTAAAAGGAAAATACAGGACAATAAACTTGGGATTGATGTGTAAATCTATGTCTTCCTTTTCGGCAAATCACTGATATAAGGTTAATTTCTGATTCATGCTCCTGTAAACTAAAGTTGGTCTCACTCAAAGAAAAACCCAAAACAATTCAATCATGTTTTTAAATATTGTCTTATGAAGATTAAACTGCCTAACTTCCCACTTTTCCAAGAACTTTCATATCTAGAATACTGCGCCCATTTTGGGGCCACTCTGTACAAGAAAGAAAGTGACCAGCTGAAGGAAATACAAGGGATGTCACTGAGATGGTGGGGCTGGAGCACTTGCCCTTTAACAAGAGTCTGGGGAAGCTGGGCTTGTTCAGTTTTGAACAGAGCTGGCCTTGGGGAGACCTAACAGCAGACCCCAGTGCTCTGGGGAAGTCATTGAGGAGATATAGCCAGGCTTTTCAAAGTATTTCAAGCTGGAAAGTTGAGAAACAAGATGTATAAATTGAAATGACGTGGGTTCACCCGAATATAAGGAGGAGGTTTTCCACCATAAGGACAGAGAGGCAGTGGCACAAGCTGAGAGAGGTTGTTCGTTTTCCATCCTTGGACGACTTCAAGACCCATCTGAAAGAAGACCTAAGCAGCCTGGCCTGACCTCCTTAGAGCTGACCTGCCGTGATCTGAAGATTGGACTGGAGACTGTCCAGGGCCCTTTATCTATCTGAACAATATGATTTTATGAAATTTGTATTTTATACAGAGCTATTTCAGTTTACCTGATTTGGTAGTTACCTAGTTTATTTCATGTGATAGAAAATCCAGGCAGACATCAGTTGCAAGCAATTATTTTACAGTTGCACAACCAATAAATATGAAGTCTATACTTTCAAAAAGCCCCTTTGAAATCCCATAAAAATACACGAAAACCAAGGTAAAAGCCAATTATGTGTCTGCCAAAATCATTAACATTAACTAATGAGACTGTTGACTTCTAAAATTGCTTGTGTCAGGTTGCAATGACAAACTTTATATAACAATACTTGCAGAATGTCATTAAATAGTTTGCAGCTCATTTCTATCAGTATCAAATATTAGATTAAGACAATAACAATGTTCATATGAATTTGAAAGAATTAATTACAAATCTTCTTCAGAATCCTGCTGCATATGTGAATAAAAGGATAAAAATAGCTTTCATTCTGAGGACTTTAAATAGGAAAATGACTCCTGCTATAATAAACAAATAGCAATAATTAGTATAATGACAACATATAATACTGAGCTTTGGTTCTTCTCATCCTGTCAAAGCAGAATTAATTATTTTTCCTTGCAAAACTGCTGATAAAGGAGTTGTGCTGCATATCAGAGATGTTTAATTCTTATTATCAGTGTCTCTGTTATAGTATGTAAATCTTCAATTTTTGTATGAGGCTGTGGACTTTCTACTATTTTTAAAAGCATTGAAAAAGACAGAAACATATTTCATTTGATAAGACCTCTTCTTTACAACATGTCTGCAACATTTGAGATACGAATGTAGATTCAGGTTTGAACACATGAGACAAGATAAAGATCTGTTGACAGCCTCTTTCTCTCCCCCTCCCTCTAGTCATGTAAGGCAGCATGGTATAAGCATCTTTATGGCATTTTACTAGGGGGTTTTTGCAAATTTAAGATGATAACACACGCTTTGCAAATACTTCTGAAAAATTGAAATGTAAATGAATGTAATACAAAACCGGAAACATGCATAGTACATGAAGGGGTCTGAAAGGTTGTGCCTGTATAAACTGTATGATGAAAATCTTACACAAGACTTCAGCTCTCTCAATGGTTTTTCTTCATCAATTTCAATTCATCAGTTTTCTGAGTTTTCTGTACCGAAAAAAAATTATGAAAAATATGGGTGTCTTCCAAAATTACCTCTAGCTCAAGAATTTCTACATCTGGCTATCACCCAAATACATGAATTCCACATAAGATGGTGATAGTTATAGCATATCTGGAAAGGCATGGTCAATGAGCTGTCTTCAAGATTCAGTGCTTTTCACTTTGAACATTTACATCAACCACTTACAAAGTATGTGTAGCTAAAAATGTTAGACTTCCTCCTGCTCATTTCTTAGGAAAGTATGGGTGTCTGTGGGGTACCTTCCCCAAATTCCATCTGCCTATATCTGCCCAATGTGAATGAGTGGCTGCCTCGTAGCTAATCTCAGACTGGCTGGTAGGAGACAGCAGTGCAATGGGCACAGTCTCAAACAGCCAGGTTTGAGTCTGGACTTCCATATTCACTATGTGAAAAGTAAACATATTTTAGTCTTGATGGAAATTTTGGAGCTGTTTTTAACAAAAAATGAAGTCTTCTTGGACCTTAATGGCTTGACAGGCTTGAACCTTTGCTGCTTTCATGAAAAGCATGGTGACTCCCCAGATCAGACCAGAAGTAGGGGTGAGGCCCTACCACACTTAATCTTGTATTAGTTAATCCTTCAGCAGTGGGAGGTGGCACCCTCAGTGGAGTGGCTCTGCACGCAGTTCACTCCTGCTCTCACTGGGATTTCTGATGCTGTATCAGCACAGGAATTCACCTCCTTCGAAAATTAAGGCACGCTTTGTGGCTTACTGTGATAGCAAAGCCAGTCTGACAGCAAGCTGGCTTGGAAAGTAGATGCCTTACTGCCCTGAAATTTCCCTCACATCTAGTATATTGGTTTAGCCACAAAACAAAATGGAATGAAACAAACTAAACAGAATCTTTTCCACTTGATCAACCAATTAAGCATTGACTGTACAATCTGTAGATGTCCTACAGGGAGGAGAGAGTTGCAAGGAGAGAACTGGACCACATCTTTTGCAATGATTTGTCATTGCTTTGGCTTCACTGTAATGCCAGACTGACCCTAAGCAACTATCCTAGGATAAAATCTTTTCTTCTTTAGATCACATTGGGGTGTATAAAAGTCTTCTAGTATGGAGACAGATTTATAGGAGATCTGACAACTTCATACACGCATTTTGTTAAAATAGTATTTCTATTTTCCCAACTGCGCATCAACAGAAGGCAGTGAATCACTGTTAATATGTTACATTTTAGGTTCTCATTAGCCTGTAGAAAGCTGTAAACATATATATCACAATTTAATCCATCGAATTATGTACTCAGTATTAATGAAAATTATACTAATGTCTGAATAATTCAGAACTATAGTCTAGTAGGACTTCAGATATCATTCGGATGACTTTTCAAAAAATTATTTTAACATAAAGTCTTATTTTTGTAGTGCTTTAACCTTTGTAGACTTATGGAGCAGAAAAACATAAGATTTCATTACAAAATTAAAATAAAGGAATCTAGACGAACATAAAATTGAAGTCAAAGTAAATAGGTTCAAGATTGAAAGCCTTGAATATTCTAGTTATTTCAATTGCAGACACATAAGTAGGAAAGAGAAGAATCACTACTCATTTCAGGCCATGAAAACACGAATTTTCTCAGAATACAGGCATGCTTATTGACAAAAAGATATCACCCATATAAGCCCCAAACCTCTTAAATCTTATTTTTAAAACTAGTGTGATTCTATTAACACAACTGCCTGTGATTGTCCAGCCTGTGCTGTTCTTCCCACCTTGAAAAGAAAGTTGTTACTCATGTGAGATGATTCGGCTGCTAGCAAAGCAGGGGCTAAACTGTCATAGTTTGCATCCAGCAGGCAAAATCTTTTCTGTAGGATCGAAATTTGAGCCCATCGCATATGAAACAGACTCCAAAGGAAACCTTTTCCGATGAGAACAATTACATCTGAACTAGATTTGATGGTATTTTCTTCCTCTAGTATTTTTAATTCTATAATGAGGGGAAATTCACCTACTTGCCCAATGCAGGCTTGAATGGCCCTAAGTTAGAGAACCAATGGCTATACATGGAAAGCACAACTAAGTCCCTGCTTTATAGTAGGTAAAGTTTGGTATAACTCTTGACATGATCTTTGCATTGATACGGATTTCTACAGGAACTTAAACGTAATTAAAAAAAAAAAAACCCAACCCAAAAATCTTAGATACAATCTCAAATACTTTCTAAGAACAGTATATTAGGAATCAGTTTGAATAAACAGCAAACTTTCAAATTTTAGATCCCTTTAGCTCTTCAACATTAACTTGCAAGAGCAAGTTATCTCAAAAGCAGAAATCCCAGGCAGAATCTCGTCTAGAAAATTACTTTTCTCTGGAGAAACAACGAATATTCAAGCAGCCAAAATTTCTTTAATTAATATCTAAATGCAGGCTCTTTTTTTCTTGGTAAAAATCACATGGTGTATGCAATTAAAAGCTTCTTGGTTCTCAAAAAATTATGTTAAAGATAGAAATTCAAACAATACGGGTAAAATCTAAACCGACCAATTTTATGCTCAAAAAATCATATTAAATTAGTGAAATGATCAAGAACCTGAACACCACGACATTCACAGGTAGTGGGACTTTCTCCTTTGCACTTTTAAAGCCCATGCAGCCCAAAAGTAATCACCAAAAAAAAAAAAAGTCCCAGGAAAATGCTGCATTTATCACCTTCAGAGCAATAACTGTTTCTTTTCTACCAACGAGAGAGTTTGTGTGGGTAGATTTAGCTGGCTATATGTTGAATAAACAGTCTTGTTTGATAGGGAGGACTGTGCCCATGGAACATGAACTGGCAAAAGGCCAGAGTCTGTAGGGAAAATTCAAAATCAGTTGCAGCAGAGCAGCAACCCAGAGCTTAAGTGTCAATTTTCAAAATAATTGAGTCATTATTTAACACATTAAGTACTCAATAATACAATATATTTTTTTTTCCCACTGAATAAATTATAATAACCATTAGAAGTGAATTCAGTAAACACTTTTTTTCACCCATGGTTTTGAGTGAGTAGAATTTCTGGCAGGTACCCAAACAGGTCACCACGAGCAGGATAATGTGGCAATCTGTTATCATTAGCTCTGTTGGAAAGGTTCTGAACACACTAGAGAGAATTAAATGACCTGGAAAACTCAGTCTATGGAAAAGTCTATTGTACTCATCTCCGTTATTTCCACCTCTATGCATCACTGGAACAGTGGAACAGCAAGATTTGCAGTGGTGACAAAGATAAAGGTCATTTTTCTGTTTTTCTTTCATCCAGCATGAACCATTTAAGGACTGCTAAATTCTACATATTCAGAAAATGACTAATTTCTCTCAGATCTTTCCGTTCTCTCAGTGTGTTAGTCTATTGGAATCTTCACATTTGGAAGACATTGCAGGCTTGTGTTTCAAAAGTCACTGCTACTTTTGTTCCTGACCATCATTGTTACAAGTGTCCGAATTTCAGATCATCCAAAATAACAATATACGAGCCCCCTATACAGCCCATTTGAGTAACTGAAAACTTGAAAGAAAGAGCAGTTCTTAACAGATCTATTAAATCTAATCACTATGCCAAGATCCTCATTGAGAAGAGAGATACTATAAAGAGAATGACATGGCCTATTCAAAAATATGCATTAGAGACATTTCTATTGTTTATATAAACTTTGTTGCTGTTGTTCTCCATTTATTTGAGTGGTTAACTTAAAACAAAGAATGGAACTTTGACATGCATCAGTTTTTCTGATTTAACAGTATTGTATGTAAACCTTTTTCCTGGGAAATCCAACTAAAGATAAATCTGCAGTAAAGAAAGAACAGAAACAGGGGAATCAGTAGAATCTGAGGAAGAAAAAAAAAAGATCTTTTGCATTTTGGGAAAGGAGAGATGAAAGTATGCCTTGACCTCAAAGTTGAGAAAAAAATTCAAGGCACTGTAGGCAGGGGAGCTCAGTGTTTTCCCTAAATCTGTTTTATTTCACACTATGTCCTTACTGAAAGGCTGAGGGCGTGGACTACCAAATTCATGGTTTTGACAGCATATTCTTCACCAGCAAATAAGCAGCTCCTGCTTAGGCATAAAATTATGCCAAATCATCTTTCTTCTTTATAGAAGTGTAACAAAATACAGCACAATTTGTGTTTCACTGGAAATTGATGTTAATTTTTACATAGGAATTTCTGTATTTGAGAACTTCATCATTTATGACAAATTAATCACATGGATTTAAGAAACAGACAGAAGACTCAGTTCTGCTCTGTTGCAACAGAGGATGAATTTAACATCTCACACAAAGGCTGGCAGGCCAGAAGTTGGTTCTGTCACTTGATATTATAGATTAATGTAGAAATAATACCTACACAAATGATCCTGAAATATTTGTCGAAATTTGACTACCATAAACCTCCAGTCTAAAGACTAACAGAATTCTGGAACAGTATACACAATTATTTAGCCTACAAGAAGTTGTTATCTTGAGAAACAAACATCTGTGGGAAATTAAGCTCTCAAACAATTGTATCTGAAACTTTTCTGTTCTTTGGCAAGAAAAATAAAAGAATGATTTTTCATTTATAACTTGGGAAAAAAAACCCTCTTTCCTCTTCTCTTCTCCTATCACTTCTTGCTGCTCAAAACCATTGAAGATGCCTCTTTGATTCCAGAAAGCCTGTTTTGCATGCATTCAGAACCTAAATATTTTTTACACAACAAATATCCTTCAATAAATCCTCTACTCTCATAACACTTGCAGGAAAAAAAATACAAGTTAAAATTCACCTGCCAATCTTTCCCATGCTTTTAGTGCAATACTTTTCTGAGAGCAGGAAAATGAGTTAAACTGTGTTATATTTAAAATGACACTGTGAATCTACTCATATCAAGTTCATCAGTTCTAATTCAGTTATGTCTTTTGGAGGTCACTGTCTGTCTCATTCACTACAATGGCTTTCTGGTTCTCTGATATGATTCTCAATTAGTTGGGTAGGCAGGTAAAACATCTGACATCCAACAATGAGCTATGTGCTTCCAAATATGTTTGCACAACCACACATTACACTTTAGCAAGCTCTTTACCTTAACCCATTAATAAACCATAGTTTGAGGTGAAGAATAAAGACTCAACTCAAAAATTAATTAGAGGTGTTCTGAACTACATGATCATAAGTCATTCAGTTACGAAATGATAAAGCACACCAGTTAACAGATAACCGCAGACGCTTACTCCGTCTTATTTCAATCTGTGGCTGTACTCATGATAAATTTAAAGTGAATAACTATTGTTCATCTATATAGCGAATATCAGATTCAGATGACTCAAATCTACAGCTGCTGTATCGCAATGGTTTATATCACAACAGGCTCTTAACGAACAAAGCACTTTCTGTATTCACCTGCTTCATTAATACAGGTTTGTGTTTATTCAGTACTGTAGCAAAGTATGTCCGGAGTTATGCAAAACACTTAATATAAGTTGGGAAAAACTTTAACTTGTAAAAGAGGGCATTATCCTTGACCTTCATGAGGTTTACCTTCGTGGAACTCGCTTGTGATTTCAGAGTCACGCAACAAACCCAGCTTATTCTAGACCAAGACCAAGCCACACTGAAATACCTGAGAGGTTAGACATGCAGTATAGACTTCGCGACTTGTCCATAGAGATTTCCAAAACTAATTATATGCTACTAAACATGACACAAAAATTAGATTTAAAAACATATTAAGTGCATTCAGCTTAGGAGTATACTGCAGTGACTATTTTAAAACACTCATAAGGAGTGGCAAATGCTTTCAAAACAGAACCTTCTACAAACCCATGGTGAGAAACATAAAAATATCCACAAAACTAGATTTTTTTTTAATCTCTGTTCCATGTGTAACCTTATTCAGTTTAAATTGCTCATGAGAGCATCTGTGTTTGATTTGAACTTTATAAACTAATAAAGGCAAAAAATAAAGACAATAAACATATCCCAAAAACAGTTTTGTCTAAATATCCAGTACCTCAACTTTTCTATTGGCTGTAGGGAAGTTGTTCTTCAAAACAGAAATGATGTCCACAAATTAAGTCCTGTATGAGTAAAAGCTGAAGATGCTCAGGAGCTATACTCGTTCAAAATGTATTAGGACTCCTTTTCCGTAATCTATGGGGGAAAAAAAAAAAATTACATGTGTGTGTAGAGCTGTATTTGAAGTGTTAGATGTCTCAAACCCTCTTCTGTGTGGACATAAGTTCATTTGGCTCTTTATGTTCCATTCCTTGCATGACATGGCAGTGTTGGTTGGCTGTACGAATTTAATCTGAGATACCTGTCGTGCTTCAGAGTGGATACATGATTCAAAAGTGTTCGTTTTATGCAGTTTGGTGGGAAAAAATGTTATTTTTTACAACAACAAGAAGAAATTAGAAGATTTAAGACAAATTAAATGTTCTTTTTTATCTCTTACCCTTTAAAGAAAGCATAGTGCTGGGAAAAATGGAAAAGGTATAGGTTTGCATTATTAACCTCTTATGTCCATGTACACTCATCTATAATGGAAAGAATATAAAAAAATTTCTGTTGTGTGAATTTAAAACCAGCTCAAGAGCATTTTTCCAAAGATGCTTTCTCACAGGAATTTTTTTAAAGTGACCTTTTCCAGATAACATGCAATTACAACTTTGTAGATTATTTCATTTTCAAAGTACTCATTTGAAATTACATTAGAGGCGTGTGTCTCCATTTAGCTTATTATCCTAAAAAAAAATAGAGCATGACTTCCTTAAAATAATTATTGTTTAAACTGTTCAATCATTAAGTTAAATCGACATCAGAGAAATAACAACACTTTTAATAAATTTGAACAATTGCTAGCAACCTCAATTAGGAAAGCAAAAACACCCCTAACGACTCCCCCTGAAAAAAACAACCAAGCAAAAAACCTGCAAAAAACCCAAACAAAAATTCCCCCAAAACACATTGTTGTGATGTTACATGAGCATTTGGATTAATTTTCACATGAAGGCTAAAAACCAGTCTTTTTCCTGAAAAGTGTTGTTTAACTAAACAATTAACACGGTTGTATCATCTTAAAGCTTTTCCTTTTTTCATTTTCTTGTACTCAACCTGAGTTAGGTTTTCAAATGCTTCTTTCCTTGACTTTCTCAATACTTCATCCTGACTAAATCAGGAGAATGTCTTCATGTTCCAATTTACTGTCTACTTCACCTGTTTTCCTGGGAAACAAGCAGCAGCTGGAAGTACATCTATTAAATAGTTTTGAGCCTAGTCAAACCAAACCAACCAAATAAATAAAAGGCAGCTGACTGTCCTAGTCATACCCGCTTATGTGATTGGCAGGAATGTGCCCAAATTTTTTCTACCAAAGCACTGCAGTAGAACTGACTACCAGTTTCATAGCTAATTCACTCGAGAATTATGAACAATCTTCTCTCACTCTATTAGTCTTGGAGCTTGAATCAAAGATTTTACTTAGACCTTACTTTTAGAAAGGCACTGAGTTCGGGGACTAGAGAGTAGCTTTGACTTATACTGAGTATTTTAAAACAAACGAACAAACAAACAAACAGTATAGGGGAGAAAATCTGCTGCTGTTCTAATTAATTTTTTTGTAGCCCAGCCTAGAGGATAAGAATTTATCTAAGTGACATTACAGCTCTGTCCTGTACTGCTTGAATCATTCAAAGCTGCATCTGCAGTCCACCAACCATTTAGATCTGTGAAGCAAAGGAAGGCAATATGCTCATCCTTCCTTTAGAGTTGGCTCACCTTGCAGAATTAAATAGATTAGGAAGACAAAGATTAAAGAAATCTAGTCATGAAGCCACTATATGGGAAGAGAGAGAATTAGATCTTTCCCTTCCCTTGTAGTATTTATATGTTTTTTAATTGCTAATAAGGCTCAATGTAAGAAAATACCCATGTGAATGCCAAGTACCCTACTAATACACTCTTTTCTGGTCTATTTGTTACCCAAATCAGCAAGTAGTAAAAGTTCATGATCTAATAAACCTTCAAAGTTGCATTTCATAGCACAACTTTGACACTTTTAGTAAAGAATGTCATTCCTCCCTCCTGTCTTTTAAGCACCTGTCTGTTAGCAACTATCTAGAGACTCATCCTAAAACAGGTGAAACTTTACTCGTCTTTGGAAGACACAGGTTCAATACCCATCTCTGACAGAAGCCCTTCCACACAACCACTCTTTATTTCATTTGACCATGAGCTTCTCCAATCAGCACCCGGATATTGCAGATCTCAGCCCTGAAGCATCACCCTAAAAGAAAAGGCCCCAGCTACTTCTCTGAGTGGAACGGATTCTGTAGCCCAGTGAATAAGACATTGCCACCGCTACCAACATGCCATAATCTTTGTACAAATTGTCAAGGCCATATGGCAGCCAGGTTTACTTTGCCTGCACTTTTCTTACCTAGGTAAACTTAGTTACAGTTGCTAGAGCTGTAACAGCAATTTGTGAAATGACCAAGCAACTAGGTCTGTTTCATTTTGCTTTTGCTTATCCTTCCATGGTAAAATTTTCATATATGCAGTAGTATCAAGTTGTTTTTCTGTATGGAATCTAATATTTATGACTCTAACATAGCAACATAGCATAGAGGAATATAGTTTTGGTATGACAAAACAGACCTTGAATGGTGGGACACAGGATGCAGTGCAGAGAGGAGAAGACACATAATGATAGGAAATTGGATGCAAGCTGATGTTCATGACCCAATAGCTATAAACACTCTGCTAACGACTAGCTAAGGCAGTACAGACCTGCTAAAAACACTTTCAAAGGCAGCAAAGAGAACAAAGAACAGGTATCTAACATACGTAAAACATGCCATAATTAGTAATTCCAGAAGAAGCAAGCACTTGAGAAATAGTCACAAATAGCAAGTTGGGAGAAAGTTGACAAATATAGAAGAAGTCCCTACGTGAGTCTAAGGTGAAGAAGAAAACATACACTTGAGTACCTGTGAAGGACTAAGGATACATTAATTAGCTGCACCCTCTCCCCATGCTGAAGCCAACATTTAGAACCACCTGTTGGGAGATCAAACTTAAAAGGACAAAAGTGCTAAATATCAGGAATGTGTGTATAGAAATTTCAACTTCTTCTGTGATAGTATCATTTTTATTATTTTCAATTTCTTTCCTTTTTTTTTTTTTCCTCTTTTCCTGTAATAATAGGTACTGAACTAAAAAGAAATCCTCAAGAGACAGTTAGGATTTAAATTATACTAACAATAAACTATTGAAACTACATACAAGATGTGTTTCTCTATTGGCCATAAAAATACCTTGAGCATAAAAATTCTGCTTTTTCACAGCACCTTTTGAAACTAATTCCTAGGTATTATTAAGCTGATCAATCATCTGCCTGCAAAGATTACAGCTGCACTTGGGAAAGAGAGACATTGCCCTTAAGAATCATGTAATTCTTGGTGTTTCATATTTATATGTTTTTTATTTTGTAATTGAAATGAAAAAAAAAAACCATACAAATTGCCTTTTGACAATAATAATGGCAAATCGCTCCTCTTAATAGAGTTCAAGATTAACTTTTCTGTTTCCTCGAGTTTCTTTCTCTTGTATAAGTTACAGAGGTATATATCCCAGACCTGTTTGAGTGTGTGAATTAACAGGAATAATTCATCTGAGTTTTTTACAGCTAATGGTCATAGATTTCATTTTTAAAACTTGTTTTGAATGTAAATATAAGTCTGTATTATTTTCAGCTTTGTACTGAATGTTGAAAATATAATTGCAAAAGAAATGTTGCACAGTAACATGGAAGCATGATGCATCAAAAGGAAAAGAATCACAATTCATTCCAACATTTTATTACATATAAACATCTGCAGATCACTGGATTCCACAGAGGGTGGGCTAGCCATTAGGTTTCAGCAACTGAAAGAAACAATAAATCACAGCTTTTACTTTTACAGCCCATTACACACAAAGGTCTAAAACCTTTCTATCTGCAAGCCTCGGAGTACTCCAGCTGCAGAGTCTTTAACTTTCCAACTTTCTGTGACTAATAGATGTTATACTGTAGAATGAACAGGAAATTAGAGTGGAGAGAGGTGTAAAATCAGTATCCTCAGAAAGGCTGTGCAGGAGGGATGTGAAGAATAGCTCACTGTAGGGCTATGCTGTCTCCCAGTGTTCCTCAGACAAGACAGATTACATTCTCATTAATGACCATTTAAGAATCAGTGCATTTTTATATGTTAGAAAGGAGAAGCAGTTATAAAGCTATTAAATATAGCTTTATGTATTTGGAAGGGCAAGGTAGGAGAGGAAAATAGAGAGATTCAGGGAGATATTTGATTAAGACCTGCTGCAGTTGGCAAAAAAACCCAGCCGACAGTTGTATAGACCTTTCTCCTGCTTTTGACCTCACACAGGAAAGTCATGCCCTTTTAAAATTTTATTCTGTGTAGAACGGTAAATCCTTTATTTTTCATTAAAATATCCTGTCAATTGACTTGCCCTTCAGCATTTATTAAACAAGCCTGCTATTTCTGATGTAGCATGGTTCAGAAAAAATAGTTACCTCCTTCTCACTTGTCTATTCAGTAATTCCAGCTTTTTTCTTGAAGTCGCCAAACCAGATCTTTCTCCCACTTCGTTTAGCCTCTTTCCTACTGTGTCAAATGGGCCCACAATCCCCAGCTACTTTGAAAATGTGTCATGGCATCATCAGCTGAGTGGAAAAAAGAAGCTTCTCTAAGAAATACAATACCTCCCACACTGAACTAGAGGAAACTCCAGGCACCCTCAGACATACGAAGCAGGTTTCACTATCTGTGTCTGTATCACAGGGAAGAGGTTCCTGCTGTGCAACCAGACTACCTGGTGACTGCAAGGCAGACAGCACCATCCTCAGCAAACACAGTTTCCATTAAGATCAAAGACTACTGTGCTCGTAAACGTCCTCTGGGAGGCCTTGTACTCTAGGTTACACTGAAGAATAAGCTTGCTATAAAAAAACCCAAGTATTTCTACTACATATGTGTGCTTCCAGCCTGCTTTTGAATTCTTAGTGCAATGTTTTCCTTTGAGTCTTTTTCTTCTACTTTTTTCTTCATTCTATTTCTGGTACTGTAAAGTCTTCACAGGTGAAGATTACAGAGTGTATGTTTACCAGGACATCTTAATGGCAAGAAAATCCTCCTCAGACTCCCTATCAAGTGTGCTGGACATTTCAGCACAAGACTTTAAAATACAATTTAGAATAGAGCTTAAGCGCGTAAAACTACTCCATGAGTTAGCTATTTCTCCCATCTCCCATTATCCTTTAATGTCTGCTTTGAATTTATCCATATAGAAATCAAATGTATAAGACATGAAAGGGTTACTATTAGTTTATTTGGAAGTGTGAAAGCATTTCTGTCCTTGTGTGATGGGCAGCACTCTGGTCAGCCCAAGGGAAGCTGTGTCTAATTCTGAACTTAAATTGAGAAGAAAAATATTCCACTTTGTAAAACAAAAGTCAAATCCTGAAGTGATGAGAAATTATTTACTCACACAAGGGAATGGTAGGTACTGCATTGTGAGTGACAGGTGATGATCCTCTTCCCTGTCTTTCATAGACTTCACCAGCAGGAAAATTTTTAGAAAGCCTGTGAGTCTATGAATTTCTTTTAAATATATGCCCATAGTCTGGAGCTCCGTAATTTCAGAACAATAATTTCATAATACATTTTTAATCTGGCAGACAGAAATGGAGATTGTTATTCAAGTCCTTAAATATAAAGCAACATGTCCATCTTTAAATTTAAATGATATATTGATATCCACAATTAATTTTGTGCTTCCTACTGACATATACCTTCCACCTACAAATTTATATTGATAGTTGCCATATGATTGATTGCTGATGATATTGACTGCTGCCATTCTATTGCTTGATAATATATTATTGATTGTTGATAGTAATTTTTAATTGCTATAAATATATTCACTTTATTAATCGTTTTATATTTGCTAGTGATGATTTCTGCGGCAGGATTCTTGTTAGTGCTAACTTTGGTAGTAATTTTGATACTCTGTAATAATGTAGATAAATTTTGAGGAATAAAAGCATCCATCTCTGTGTGTATTACAGAATCCTACAAACCCACCGCAGCAATTTCTGTACATGCACAAGCTGTGTAATCCTAGGTAACCCAGGTCATGACACTTTGCTATTGAGTTTAATCTCACCTTTTTTCATGCATATTGTCTTCTCACAGTGCCATCTTCTCCAAGGGTTCTGTCATGCAACTAAGCCTGTTCTGACACAGTAAAACATACGTATATTGATGGTAGAAGGAAGCTGTGAGAGAGTTCCTTGCCCAAACCCGTTTCCAGCTCCACTCCAACTGGATCTTCATGTTCACTTATAGGGCCACCTTTCTACCACACGTGATGTTTCTGCTGGCACTGCTGCTGCATCACTCTTAGCAAAATAATACGCTTTGGCAACAAGCCCACTGTCTTTTCTGGTTGCCAGTGCAAATACTCATCTCACAGTGAACTCCTCTGAGCTCAACTTCTGTTGCGTCTGTTTGCAGAGATTCTTTTTAATTGTGGAAAAATACTTATTTTCAAGTCTAGCTAACAGGATGTTTTCTTTCAACTTTGTAACCACAGATGATTTTTCATGGATGTGTATCACTCTCTAGGAGGAAAGACGGAATTATGACTAATTGTGTTTCTCTCTTTTTTGACTCATAATGTATGCAATAATGTGGATCAGTGTGCAGTGAAGATTGACTCAAGCCTTGTTTTTCAGAAGACCTGGCAAATAGCCACAACCTAGCAAAGTGAATCTAAGTTTCCCTCTGGTCTTGTTTGCAATGCTTCTGGTATGTGTAACACAGTAATACTAACATGGCTGAGGAAATCTCTCATTATAGAACACAAGCAATCCTGAAAAGTTTTATAAACATTTTCAATTAACAGACCTTGTGAAGGCTATTATTTGCTATTTGAAGACAGGAAAATCAAAGAACAATGTTTTTCAAGCCAGCCATTTTAAAAAAAAGAAAGCTTGAAATCACCTGGGGTTTTAAGATGTCGACTTTGAAATGCTCTAATACTATCCTAATTGTTGAATATGTCAAGTACCTGCATCTCTCATCACCTTTAACTGCTGTTCTCTCTGTTGAGCGCTTCTTAGAACAAAACTCCGTGCTAGGTAACAAAAGAAAGACACCCAAACTTTGTGCAGCTGCTTGCAAATTTGGACCTTCTCAGTGATTTTCACAAAGTCAAACAGTGAGCCACTGTCTAAACAGTAAAAGAAATTAAGTCTCCTGCCTGTCACTTTACTTTGGAAACATGCTGCTTCTCATTCTCTCATTCTCCTTCAATTAGAAAAGAGTGGTCTATTACAGCAGCAAGGAAAATAGCATTACTTAATAAGTCACTGCAAGAGAATAGATAATGCAGGAGTAAAGATCAGACAATACGCAGTGCCTGTAACTAAAAAAGAGTGAGGACGAAAGATGACTAAACTATTCTCTCACGCAAAGGTACTGAGAGGCAGCACCATGGTAACTGCAGAGTGAAGAAGGCTTAGTGGCTGAATAGTGGCCTCAATGGCTTTGCTGTGCCAGCCAGAGCATTTTCTACCCAAGCTATGGTGAAAGAAAGTTACACTGGGAGATGACACATAGATGCCACAATTCTGTGCAAATTAAATACAGGTGGAGCAAATGAGATAAAAATCAGAGATACATTTTAGGGCTAGTCTTACAAGAGTTTAATGAAGACCAGCACAGTATATTTCTTTTTTTACTAAGTGGAGGATAACAAAGTAAACTGTGTTTACTAAGTTTGTTTACTAAGTGGCAGATACATACTTTGAATGCTTTAAACATGGGAAAATTCCTTTCTAAATATATCAGTTTAGTCAAAGCCCTGTTGAAATTGTGATAGAAAAAGAGTGATTTGGAACAGATGCTGGATTTAGACGTATTAAGGGATGAACAGTAAAGGCACTAATTCGTACTAAAAATGCTATTGCAACACACAAGAGTGTCTGCACACCGACATTGCTTTCATTGCTCCCATAACGTGAGCCCAGCTAACTAGGCCAAAGACTGAAGCCCTCTCCACCTCCTTGAGGCTATTAAATGTCCACAGTTGTCCACTTACTCTCTTTCCCACATTGCCCTGTGCCTCAAATCCTGGTTAGTTTGAAGCTAGTGCAACTCCCTGTCCCAGAGGACCCACTAGATCTTTGTTTCTCCTCATTCCTGAGGTTCTGAACACCTTCCTTTCTGCCCTCCTTCTCTTCCTCCATTTTCACTTTCCCTTGCTTCTCTTCATCAACTCTAGGAGTTCATCTATGTCAGAAGCTAATGTAAAATGTGGGGAGGGGGACATGGCTACATTTGGAAAAAATTCTTTATAAATTCAGATGAAGGTGGCTGGCTTAGCTAATCATATGCCAACATCTCTATGTGCTTCTCCCGCTTTACCCTTTTTCTTTTTCAATCTCTCAATGGTTTCCAAATGAATAATGCCTTTCCTCTTAGTGTTAGAATTCTTAAATATTCAGAGTTGCTTTGATATGTTATTGAAAAAGTCATCATGTTATTGGTGCATGGAGAAATATTACCAAGCAAAGATCTCTCCAGCTTATCTTGGGACACAAGTTCTGATAGTGTTTCTGATATTAATCTTGCAACAACATACAGCCTACTCAGGGAACTACAGACCATCCATCTTTACCTCAGTCTCTGGGAAGGTTATGGATCAGCTAATGCTGGATACTATTTCCAGGCATGTGAAGGACAAGAAAATCATGAGGAACAGTCAGCATAGATTCCCAAAAGGGGCGTCATGCTTGACCAGCTTGATAAACTTGTACAATGAAATGACTGACCTTGCAGAAGAAAGGAGAGCAGTGGCTATATTCTATCTGTTCTTCAGTAACACATTCACGCTGTGGTAAGATCCTTGTAGATAGGCTGTTAATGTTTGGGCTGGATGAAAAGATGTTGAGATGAAATGAAAACTGACAGAATGGCCAGACCATTCTGGTGGTGATCAGTGGTGCAATATTCAATTGGAAGCCAGAGACTGGTGGTGTACTCCAGTGGTCAATACTGTGTCCAGTCCTTTTTAGTATACTTTGACTGAAGATTGTACAATGAAACTCTCACTGAGTTTAGAAATGACACAGGAAGAGTGGCTGTTACACCAGAGGGTCATAGAATATCCTGAGTTGGAAGGGACCCGTAAGGATCATTGAAATCCAACTCTGGGCCCTGTACAGGACACCCCAAGAAGCAGACCATGTAGCTGAGAGCATTTTTCAAACACTTCTTGATCTCTGGTGGGCTTGGTGCTGTGACCACCTCCCTTGGCAGCCTGCTCCAGTGCCCAACCACCCTCTGGGTGAAGAATCTTTTCCTAATATCCAACCTAAACCTCCCCTGCCACAATTTCATGCTGTTCTCCTGTGTCCTCGCTGAACACAAGAGAGAAGAGATCAGTGCCTGCCTCTCCACTTCCCCTCTTGAGAAAGCTGAAGACTGTGGTGAAGTCTCCTCTCAAACTCCACTTCTCTTCATGAAGATTCACATAAGATTATTTTCAGAAATAAGGAAATATTTCATTATTCTGAATGAAGAGTATTTTTTCTTTTAAAGAAAGAAAACTACCATACACCAGAAACAATATTTCCTTCAAATTGCTTGCAACTTCGTTTTGGAATTTGCACAGACTTTTTGCACTCTTGCATCTAGCTTTCCTTGAAAAGGCCTGGAGTAACAAATCTTGTTAATATTTATCAAGTAAGATGGAAACCTTATGAAGAAAAAAATCATAGTAGCGTGTATCCTACTCAAGAAATGAATGCAACAAAGCAAAGTGCATGATCCTTTTTGCTGCCAGTATACTGCAGTATGCACTAGCAATTTACCTGAGTTACAGGGCAAAGCACATAGGCATATTTTTTGGCCCATTTGTGCCTTAAAAAAGGATTCCAGGGACAGAACTGGGCACAAACCCAGATACCATTTTGCACGGAGCTTACTCTGGAGAAAAGAAAGCACTGACTGCTAAATCATCCTCAAATCACCAGATACTTGTCTTGTGTCATTTGAAATCCAGCACAAATAAACTATGAATTTTCAATGTAAAACTGCATTCATAAGCTTTACCTGTTTGATAAATGAGCTGTAATAGCATTCCTTGTCAATTGTGTGTCTGTTTTTAAGTTGGTTTACATTGCTCCATTAGCAAATGAAACATTATAAAATTATGCTGGGTTTGTATTTTCATGCACAGAGCAACTGTGTGATATAGATACAAAAATGCAATTCAAAATAAATTATGATTATTGCTGTTACTATTATTACCATCCTTTCCTGTGCTCAGGTTTTTTTTCTCAAATCCTAAATAAACAACCCAAAGCGTAAAAGCAAGAAAAATCCTGGGTTGAGATAAAGACAGTTTAATAGATAAAAAAAAAGCTGTACACACAAGCAAAGCAAAAGAAGGAACTCATTCACCATTTCTCATGAGCATGTGGTCAGTCATCTCCAGGAGAACGAGGGTTCCACCATCCTTAACAGTGATTTGGGATGACAGACTTCATCACTCTGAACATCCTTCCCTCCCCCCTTCTTCCCCAAGCTTTATATGCTGAGCATGATGCTGTACGGCATGGAATATCCCTTGTGTCAATTGTTGTCAGCTCTCTCAGATGTGTCCCCTCCTGAGACTTCGGCATGCCCAGCACCCTCACTGCCAAGGCAGCACAAGAAATAGAAAAATCTTTGATTCTGTGTTAGGTCTGCTCAGCAAGAACTAAAACATACCTGTGTTATCAACACTGCTTTCACCACAGATCCCAAACACAGCCCAATAGTGGCTACAATGAAGAAATTAATTCTACCTCAACAAGAAACCAGTACAATCAGCTCAGAATATTTTTTTCAGTCTTCCCTAGGATTAGAAAAGGCGAATTAGGGAGGAATTACATTAGGAACTCATTCGGCAGAGCATGATGAGATCAGTATATCAAAGTGTTAGGTCAGTTCCATACAAGATACCTCTGGCCAACGGAGTTTACTATGGGGTGGGTTAATCTGTACTGAATATTCATAGAGCTGTAGAATGGTTTGAGATCGGAAAGAACACCTAATTCCAACCCTTCTGCCATGGGCAGGGATGCAACTAACTAGATCAGGTTGCTCAGAGCTCCATTAAGCCTGGCCTTGAACACTTCCAAGGATCAGGCATCCACCACCTCTTTCAGCAATCAGTTCCAATGCTCCACCACCTTCTGAGTAAAGAATTTCTTCCTAACATCTAATCTAAACCTTCCTTCTTTCAGTTTAAAATCAGTTTGAGAAGCTGGAGAGCCTTTGCTGCACTCTTGCAGAGGAATTTCCCATTTAATGTCCCTGAAATCTGTTTAGTACATACCAAAACCACACTGTAAATCTAATGTAAACACAGAGAAGAAGTCAAGGTACTTACATCAAAACTGCACTAGTGCCTTGAATCAAAATGCTGGCGTGTTCCCTTTTTCCATCCTTCCTCTTCCCTTTATTTTTCTGTTTTCCCTCCCACTTTTCCCTTCCCTTTTCCTCTCCTGAACAGGAAATGTTTCATAATTGCTTGACATTTCCCAAGAAAGTGAATTTTCTCCTGGGTAGCTGAGCTGCTATCATGGAACACTGTAAAATATTTAATAATTATTGACAAAATTTATAACAATTTCCTGTACAACAAGTTGAGTCACATTAGCAGACAGGAGTGAAAAGTACACATATTCATTAAAAGAATTAAAGCAGCAGCAGCAGGTCATCTGCTCAAAATTAGAGTTACATCCCTCTTGAAAGGACATGCCTCTTTAAACAGTTTCTCATTTTTGAATGACAGATTGACTGGCTTTTAAAAATGTCATCCTCTTACCCTAGATATACAAGAACAAAAATGCCAAAATTTTTATTTTGACTTTGATAAAGAAGGTGAATGGAGAAATAAGTCAGATTTTGTTTTGAATATGTTTTAGTGTGGGGGAAATAACTTTCAATGTATTTGATTATTCTTGGGGAATTTTCTACTGAAGTTTGGCACAAGAATATTAACAATACTACTGCAGAACGAAAAGACACTTTTATGAAAATACCCTTAAAGATGCAGCTATTAAAACATTTATGTAAGTAATAGAAATATTTGCCGCATATTAATTGCAGCATGAAAAACTGGAATGAATCTATCCTTAGACAAAGTTGTCAGAAGCCACCTTAGCAAATTACTTGTCCTTAATTTTAAAAAGACATTGATCTATCATTGCTGCATGTAATGACCACACAACTCTTTTCCTCCTCTATAAATAAGACAGTAATTTCTCATGAGAAACTAAAGTAATTTGGATTTCTGTTAACAAAACATCAGTTACAAAGGGAACAGATATAGAAGTTTGTTTAGGTGTATGCTCATGCTGATGCAAAACTAAAAAAGATCTTATATTTGTTTCTAAAGTGAAAATTAGCAATAGTAAAAAAAAAAAAAAGAAAATAAAAAATTATAATAAAGGATTTTCTGTGCAGGTCTTTTGATAAATTCCATTAATAGAATTAATTGAAACCATTAATCACCAGAAAATATTAACCTGATTTTGTGAACAGTTTTCATATAAACAAATGTATCTGTGACTCTTTATACTAATGAGTATTATTCTAAAATCACTATTTTTAAAATAAATATGCTATTTATCATCACAAAATCTTTCCATGGTATTATATGAATTCTCAGTATTGAAACAACCAGTACATAAAGCATAGTACTACACAGGTTCCAAGGTAGCTAACAACAGCTGGGGGCTGACACAGAGATGATCCTGTGTTCACGAAGGGGTGACCTTTTCCTTGCCTTAAGAAAACATTTTAGTTATGGATTTTAGCAAATAACAGCAATTTACTATACACATGTGAAGTTAAATGGAAGCAGTCAAGAATTTACAATACATTCTAAACAGAGAACTGATCATGGTATTCCTTTAAAAGCAATCTAAATTTTGTACTGCTTTCTTCTATTAATCCTGCCTGAATTAAGATCTTTTAATTAGACTGGAGTTGAAGCTGTGTAAGGACTGTCTTTGGGTGGAATATAACCCAAACGGATGAAAACATGACTTGTGAAAAATTACCTCCATAAACCTATATTAAGATTACTGTGACCTTTTTAATGTTTGAAGAATTGCTTTTTTCTCTACTTACTGTAGAGTTAGCATTATATGCATCTGTATAAATAGAACCAACTAATTAAGATATCATTTATTTTCAGTACTGGATATGTAACTGGATATGTAATTGGATCGAACCAATAAACCAAGAACTATGGACCTTGTTTTGACAAAGCTGTTTCCAATCTGAAAGCAGGTTTGTTTTGTCTTGTCACATATATTCACTATCTTTCACTCTGTCAATTGCCATATGAAATTCTCTGAATTCATTGCACTTCTCCTTCCTTAGACACATTGAGGTGAGAGATGTTAAATACATTTAGTAGCATAAAACTACTTCTTGTTTTAAATTTGATATATGCACCTTATATCCAATATTGTGGTTTTTCTCTTTCAGAATGTCTTCACATTATTTGATTTTTAGGTAATAGTTTTCACAATTAATGACAGAATACTAAGAATATGAGACGAAATTTTACATGGCTATACATTTTGCATAAAATATCTTGTATATTTAGACAGTAATTTGAAACATTGCATTCAGTTTGCTACTTATGCATTTTTACTTTTTAAAGTCAAAGACAGAGAATGATAAATTAAAATCTTCTAAATTTTGATTTCTCAGTCACAGTCAATCATGGTTCACACTGAATTCCTCTTTTCTGTCATTAACCACATCGAAGTAGGGTTTGTAATATGTGCAACATGCTTTTTCAGTGCAGATTCAAAACATTTCAGAAAAAAAGAGGTAAATCTTCAAAAATTAATTTTCCAGTTATCCAAAAGAAACAGACTTGATTATTTTCATGAGAAGTTTTAGAAATTAATATACATTTAGAGATGGTGACAGCCCTTAAAGACTATCACCACCAAAAAAACTGATAGTATGATAATTTTTAATCTCAAAAGGGATATGCACTTAATTAGAGCAGGCTCAGTGTATGTATGCTGTCAGTTATCTGGAGTATAAGTGTTGAGGCTTAAGTCCATGGAAAACATAAAATTTAAATAAAAAATCACTTCTGAATTACAAGAAATCATAGCAACTTTAACTATGCTTAGTTTTTCAGTTAGGTGGAATATTAATAACTTATAATGCTTATTTTCTTCAATTTTCTTGAAACTTTGCAAATTCCTTTGACCTTAAAACTGGCACATTAGCTGCCACAGGCAAAGTTTTGCAAAGACAAAGAAAATGCAAGTAAAAGCAGAAAGTAATAGTGCTTAAAACTGGGAACTGTGAAAGCCTAAATATAGTCCCAGTGTATTTCTATAGCAATGACAAATCCTTATATTAAACCAGGTATATTTCTTACACACTTTTATATAGACATCTATCTTTTCATACACCTATTCTTTTTCTCTCTCTGTCATATAGGACTCCAGCATTCATTGCGTAGTAAAATGAATGTACTGGAAAAGTTTGTGGAGTTAGCTAATGCACTGATTCCTTTAAATATTTTCAGAAATAACCTAGAATTCCACTGTATTATGTGTTTTCAGACAAAATTGCTGGGAAAGCTTGAGGATATTCTTATAAACTGAATAATGGTATTGTAAAACAATATAATGAAAATAACAATAAATACTTGAAACAAAAGCATTCTACTAAATTGTGAAACAAAGATACATCACTGTAATTCCTATGAAAGCTAAGCCAAGTAAAGTTGAAATTTGAAATGCAAACAACGAGTTTTGGAAAGCAAAGTCTTTGGGATAAGAAGTACTTCTAAATTTCCTGCTCTGTCAAGGACAACCTGTGTGACCTCAGGCAAATCAAGACAGGGCTGACATCTATGGGCCTGTCATCTCCAGCTAGACTACTGAATTACAAAGTGCAGTACTCATGTGGGGTGCTGGCATCTAAGTATCTTCAGACTTCAAGACCTATTGTATCAATATCTTGTGATTTCTATTAATTTCTAAACCAGAGCTGTACAGTATTGAGAAGCTCTTTATTTAAACAGGAGATTGGTATAGATGATCTCTCTTTAATCCCAATTTTTACTATGACTCTTTGCTAAACATCCCTGTGGCTCTTTTCCCTTCTTGTGTTTTGTCCCTTAATTTGAGCAACAAATTTAAAAGAAATTTAAAGAACAAGTTTTCTGAGACAACAGCTCTCTCTTGCTGGGTTTCTTAGAGTACATAACAGATAAGCCATAATTTATAACCCAATCCTGTTATCACACATAATCACAGAATCAGGAGGCTTAATCACTATAATGTTTATCCAATGACTAGAAATCAGTTTCTGGTTTTGGAACTTAACTATAAATCAGACTTCTGTCATAAATTAATACTTTTTTTTCTAAAAATTATGCTAGCTACATTAAATATACCTTAAGCTGCATGTAGCTATGAACTTCCTAAAACCCAGCAAATATCTTCGCACCCAGGCATTCCTATTGGCATGTTTAGGGAAAAAATGCTACAGTGTTCCAAAATATGTAATAAAAAATTGTTCTTGAGTTCCAGGTAATGCATTTTTTTGCTCTCTTGGATATGCATGTTTTAGTTCACAGCTTTAAACATCTTTTGCATGTTTTAACCCATGTTACTTTACAATGAAGTGAATAGAGAAATATTAACAATTACTGGTCCTTGACTGATAGAAGACAGGTCAGTTGAAATGGGTGTATTTGTTCAAAAATGCGTTCAGATTGAGACACCCAAAAATTATATGCAAATATGCTCAGGGAAGGAAAGTGAAAGAAACCAATAAAATAACTCTCTTAAAATCTTAAATTAAGGAAAAATAAAAGGACATCAACTTCCATATATACTGGAATGTTAGTGAATCTGATTCAAATTTGAATGTAGTTTTTAAAAACAGTAATTAAATTCAGGGTACATATCTCTAGTGAACCTGTGCACTTCATGTTATTCTTAATGTATGTGGAAAGACTCCTTTTGCTTGTAATGAAAAATACGACAGTGGGGCATTTTCTTTAATTACTAGTTCTGATGTGTTTAGTAGCACAAATTTGGCCTCCAGCTTGAGAGTTCTGTCTGTTAGAATCAATGGTTAGACTTGAGGGCACTAGCTTGGTCATCAGGATCAATATTAGGAAAAATGTATCTTGTCAAGACCTCTTGGCCTCTTATTGATTCAAATAGGGTACTGCAGAGAAATTAATAATGACATTACAGCTGTTGGCCAACAAACAGAAGTTTCTTTCATTGATTTCAGTAGAGGTAGATGAACAACACAGAAACACAATTATTCTAGACACTGCAGGAAGACTTGCTACGGAGCGTCTAAGGTGGGTATCTGAGAGCTGTGGTGGTCACATAGAAGAACTTTCAGGAATACTAAGTTGAATTAATGTTTAAAAGATTGCAAATGGCTGAAACTGATTCATGAGAAGGATTCTTACATTCCATTAAGAAATGGAATTTTGTCAACCTGGGCAAAACCCCCTAGTTTTTCTTAGGCTGAATGAAGGTGTTTTTGCTGTGGAGGTGGTTCCCTCCCACATATTTATCCCAGTGTAATGTAGCTTTAAAAAAGACCCCTATTTATTTCAGAAATCTAGCAATGCTTTCTCCTCAAATTGAAAAAGTCAGGTATTACTCCAAAGTCGTAGTTTTAAACAAATAAACCCCTGTCATTTACTCCTACTCACTGGGAAATTTAAAGAACTATTTTCGAACATTTTGTAAATAACAAAAGATTTTACAGAGCCTAGAAAGGTCTAAGCTCTTCATTTGTCTTTAGTCCTTTAAAAAGAGCTTGGAAAAAAATTTCCCCGTGGGTTAGGGAGAACCTCACAGAAAACAGAAATGCCGCTTAGGATCTATTTTCATTTGGAATTTATTTTTTAGGTGTTTTATTACAATAGTTTAAGAGGAATTACTTAACATCGTCAGTATGCAATTTTCTTCCAGCCTAATTTGCTTTATGCTATGATAGATTGTACTTTTTAAAAGCTTGGAAATACTTTGATAATATTTTTTAGTGATTAATATATGTAAAAGTCTAATACTGTAATCATAATAATTGAAAATAAAGCATAAATTAAAAAGCTATAATCTAATGGAAAATAATATTTGATGCAGGCCTGCTATGACACATGAAAAATTCTGCACCAAAAAAAGAGATAAATATAGGAACAGAAGAAAAAGAGAGATGCATTTCCTCTCATCTCCTGCAGAGACCAAAATATGGAGATCATCAGAACTTAAGGCCCAGAGGGGCAGAGGAATACATGTTGTATAGTCCTGCCAGTCCCTACATGCAGACTGAAGCCGGCAGAAGAAAGTTCCTTCAAGTTCTTTAATGCTCTAATCACAAGTGTGGACTGGGACCAATGCTGGGAGACACCCCCACGGAACCTTTACTTTTGGAGTGCTCATACTCTTAACAGTTTAGAAGCAGCCTCTTTACACTTTCAACTCCATGCTGAACTTAGCTTTGGCTTTTCAATTTTTTATTATGACACTTTTTTATTACACTGACGAGGTGCATGAATACAGCTCTATGGCTGGTGACTGTCTAGATTATTCTAGCACTTGCTTTGTTTAATAAACCATATTTATTTACTGGAACTCAGAGTCCTATATGTTATAAACAGCAATTTGGGGTTTATTTTAGCCATAGAGAACTGAAATACCACTGGGACATCTGGCTCAACATAGCTTAATCTTATCGAAAAAAAACCCCTATTGCATAATAAAAGCACAAATTATAGGAATCTGTCTTTCACTCTGTTTCTTACAGTTGCACCTTAAAAGAGCAGCAACATTTTCCAGCCAGCTATTGAATCTGACAGGTAAAGGTCCCTGAAGAATCAATTATCTTCTAGTGAAATGTACTTCTTCCTTTGCTACATGAGACTGTCAATTCAAGGTCTTCACTCACCTCTCTCTCTACATTCTATGTCTATTACTCTTTTAAGATGTATTATTATTGCCTGATGCACCTGGAGTGTGAAACAGCCATCAGACCTTCATTACACTCAGCATTATTCAATGCAGTAAGGATGGTGCTTGATTAACAATTTATTTAATAGAAGAGCTGGCCTAAATAGCCCTGCATTCCCCTGTTCCTCCTCTGCCACAGCCCTTGGATGCTCATCCAGGAGTCCATTTTAAATAACTTGGACATTCCCAGTCATGTACTGGGCAAGTTAAAGATCAACACTGGCTCAAAAAACCTGTAGGCATTCCTGTCAAGTATGGAATGGTGTGCAGACACTTCTTGCCACTGACTATACAAATTTTACGATAAGACAAAGGAAACAGAATAAGATGCTACCCGGAGCTTATTTTTCCTCTCTTCTGTGTGATACAGCATGACCAGAAACGTGCAGATTATGTTCAGGTTTTGTTTGATAGAACTTATTTCTATCTGCAGTTTAAACCCAAAGTTAACTTTCCTCTTTTTAATTCCTGTTATCCTGCACATTTTTCAAGGTAATTGGCAAAGTTTGCTGCTTTGACACCACTGTCCATTTTTCCTTTGTTATTCAGTTGTCTGTTTGCCAGAGGATACCTTCCCTTGTGAGTCAGGTGCATGTGACTTTTTTCATCAGCTCTCACTTTTGTTCAGTAACCCAGTTCTCTCTTTACCCAACAAGTTTGCCTCTCTGCTTGTCACATCATTCTGTTAGTTATGAAAAAGAAGGACAAGCAAGATGTGGATTTTCAGTCAGAAATGAATATGTCACTTCAGCATCAAGTAAGAAGACACAATGCAGGAGTTAAAATTAATTAAAAAAAATAAGACCACATCTACAGAGAAAACATTTGGAAATATTTGAATCTTGATTTTTCTTTCACAACCTCATTCATTCTGTCTCATTCATGATTTACAGCATGTGGCAGATTAATAAGAAGTCATGTGACTTAAATACTGTGGCTAAATTATAATTAATGTATAGGTCATAAATAATAATAAAAAATACTCAAGAATCATAAATGTTCAAAAGTAATTCATTTGATATGTTATGGAAGAAGTTAAAACTAGGATGAAGATATGAAATTAGGAAAAGAAAAATGCATGTTAAATATTAGGGAAGACATTTTTCCAAGAATTAAATATTTTCTGTTATCAAATTATCAGCACTTACTGGGAAGTTAAAGTTGCTGCTTTTTTAAAGCATTTACATTTGCCTGGAAAGAGGTATAAAACACTATAGATAATTATGCTACAGTTATGGTTCAGTCAGTCAAAAAACTCTAAAAATTAAATACTTATTCTAGTGACTTTGAGCATGACATTCTGAATGCTCCAAACATCAGAAAGAAAACTAGAAGATATCTCAAGAATTTATCTGCTCATATGTGGTAATAAACACATCCTGAAATACTGCTTAATATTGATTGGTGAGCATCAACATAACATTCCTGGAAAAGCTAGACCAGATTTAATCACCATTACTTTTGTAGTGGATAATAATCAGTCTTCAAAATGGTTGATTATTTGTTAGCAAAGCCATCTGTACCCCATTAAATACCATTTCATTGTAACCAGTAAGAGTCCACCGATTCTGTATTGACTTGGCAGTCCAGAGCTGTCTATCCTTGATTTTGGCTGAGCTCATTTTACATTGTATTGGCTATGGCAACAACTTTCAAATAGTCAGGTTATTACAGTCCAGTTTCCTTAATTGTGAAGATTACATACCATAAAGCTATAAAAAACCCCCATGTTGTGAATGAATAATGAACATTAGCCCAGAGAAACATAATTACATTGATGTTAATCAGTGCTGGGGAAGCCTATCACATAACTTCAGTAGGTAACGGCTGAAGACAGTCATACTTAAGATGAAAATAAATGAAGGGAGATCAAGCCAAGCAATTTATGTTTTAAGAGCATTAAAAAAAAAAAAAAAGAGAGAGAGAAGAAAAAGGGAAATATCTAAATGGAATCAACACTGTGTAGGAAGATGTTCTTATCAGTGTCACAGTCCTTTACTTGGAAACTCAAGATGCTGATGAGCTGTTATAAGTTCCTTTTTAGGGAAATCTGAAGCTGTCAAAATGCAGGGGAAAATAGAAAGATTAAACATTATACCAGAGGCAGGGAATAGGTACTAAGAAGTTTCTGTGCATTATTCTTAACTATACTACTAAATACAAGAGTTTATAACTGCAAATGAATAAATAATAATACAAATTTCTGTATTATGATTAGACCATTAAAATTTTAGATAGATGAAGAATATATATAAGGGAGTGTTCCCTTCTCAGCTGTAACAAACTTTTGATTGCAATATATTTGCTAAAATGTAACTTTTTCTGTGAAGACGTAGAGCTGATTTCTGCCTCACATCAAACCAATATACAGAACTTCGAAATGAAAGTTTATGGGACCACCAAAGTCTATCAAGATTTAGAAGAACACATTGGTGTCAGTACATATTTCTAGCTCCCATGCGTGCGAAGCAAAAAGCATGGGCTTAGAAAAACATTATTTTTAAACGCAGTCTGATTCCTAGAGCTTTTCAAGAAAGCTGCTTATTATAATAGCATGTCACCTATAGAAAAGTATAGGCAACATGTCAATCTCTGTTTTGATTTCCTTACCTTAGAAATAAGCATAACCTTTTACGTGTTATAATTGGAGATAGAAAATTAGTATGAAAAGATTTTAAGTCTCAACATGCATGATTATTACATTTTCTGTATATTTACTGGTGGATTAACTTGTTTTGCAAGCCTGTTTTTCTTATTTATTTTGTTAAAACCTTTGTTACATACATGTGGTGACACATATCCATGAAAACAAACTCAATCACCACCTCCCATGGTCAGGCAGGTGTCTAGCCATTCCCAGAAAACCATGGTCCATCATGTGTAACAGTGACTTGGGAAGACACAAATGTCATCACTCTGAATGCTCCCCCACTTTCTCTTTCCCCCCAGAATTATACACTGAGCATGATACCCTATGGCATAGAGTATATCCCTGTGATCAGCTGGGGTCATCTCTCCTGGCTGTGTCCCCTCCCAACTCCTTGTGCACCCCAAGCCTCCTTTCTGGTGGGGTGTGGTGAGAAGCAGAAATGGCCTTGGCTCTGTGAAAGCTCTGCCCACCAGTGACTAAAATATCCCTGTGTTATCAACACTGTTTCCAGCACAAATCCAAAACACAGCCCCATATGACCTCTATTCCAGCTCAACCCTCTACATAATCAAATTAAATATACGAAGTTGGTTACACTGAATTTTATGTAAAAATTCAAACCTCTTGGGTTTTGGACATTTAGCTCTATAAGGGAAGCATTACACGGGTTGAGACCTAAGCCGGAGGAAAATGACTCAGTAAAACCAGACTTAGAAACAGGGCAAACCTCTTGCAAAATCTTCATATCTTCCAGAAATCTTTGATGCAGAGACCTTTCATCAAAATTTGTCCTTAAATTTTTGCTACATGTGAACAACCAAAATATACATAAATATTTTAGAGTATTATTCATAATAAAGGATGAATATCTGAAGACAGGATAGAAATCATTAGTTGCCTTGAAATAGATCTTCTGCATTATATCTTTAATATTTTGCATCTCAAGACCACATAATGGCACATGAAGATGTCACTTGAATGATAGCAATTGGCTGAACATTAGTGTTAACATCGAACTCATTTGCACAATCACAGCCCAATTCAGTGCATATCCATTGCTATTTATCTCCATTCTGTAGTTTCACCTGCTTCTTTCTTAGTATGAATAAATCATCAGAACAGATGGCAAAACCTTACCAATAAAAGGCACTCTTATTTTCAGTGTAAGCCCAACACACTCAAATCCACATATATTTGCTAAAGGAAAGGAGCACTTCCATGTTTTGGGAATGTACTCTGTTAGAATTTCTGATCATATTATTTAAACAATTAACCAAAAAGAAAACTATTCATTCAATCCATAGAACTAGATCCTTTCATTGCAATCTTTAGTTAATTATAGATGGCTTATTTCACTTCCTTGGAGGCTATGCACACACAAACCACACAGATAGAATATCATACCCTATGGTCAGAGAACACGATTCATTGTAAAGCAGCCAGATCTTGAAGAGGAAACATTATTGAAGTGCAGTGAGACTATTAGTCAAAGATCTTACTCATGTATGATTCCTTATGGACAAATTCAGCTGCAGCTCAGGCTGACAAATTTGCAATTGCTAAAACTTCCCACTGTCATAACAAAGTCAAGAGTGAACTAAGGTATTTTCTGCAATCCTTTCTTTCTATATATAATATGAATGGTGTAGCTTCACCTTTGATCTAAGTAATAATAATTTTTTACTAAATTTTCTTACTAGCACTTACACTGTAACCATCCATACATATAAAAATGTAGATATAAGAACTTAATAATATAAAGATCCAAAAGTAAAGACTGGAATACCAGTCTTTGCTTTATCTGTAACACACCTGAACTGTCAGATTTCATTTCCATCCTCTGCATTCTTTTTTATGATTGCTGTTCCTCTCAGATTGTATTAAGACACCAGCATGGAGAATGTATTTTTTATTTAGAATCAAATTTCTGCTTACATTTAAGTTCTCCTATGCCCCATTCAAGTCACCAGCTGGATACCATCCAGAAATCATAGGGTGTTAGTGAAGCAGTACAGACCTTGTTTTGTAATGACAAAAGCACACTTTTCTACAATGCAGACAGACAACTTATAAGTAAAATCCCTAAGAACAGCCCATGAGTAAAAAGGCCTGGGCATGAATCCTTATCTTAACTTGCCATAAAGTGAAGGGAATAATAAATTTGCATAGCTTGCTTTCAGGATCTTTTTTAGATCCTTTTATTGTGAATTTGCACAGAGGTCAAACATTTGAGCTTTGTGATTTGCTAATTAAGATCTATAAAAACTCAGTGTGCCCATTAAGAGTTAACCATTCTGCTATCTTACAACTTAGACTATAATGAAATAGGTGTTATTTCATTTTCTTTAAGTGACATATTTCTGAAATTTTGAATAGTGTAAATAAATTCTGACTTAGGTTAATCACTTTACCGAAAAAAAAAATCTTTCTGATAAGTTAAAAATGTTTTAATAGAACTTTTAGAAAGCTTTTGAAGTGAATTTAGTGAAGATCAAAGTGAGAGATTTGACAGTCCTAGAGCCCAAATTGAAAAAAAAAGAAAGAATCCTAATAATCATGTTGCATTAATCACGGACTGAGGTGCTGTGCTTCCACAGTGCCAGTGTTATTATCTTACTAACTGAAGTGACATTGATGCACTTGTGGGAGCCAAAAACATACAAAGGAGATAAGTGTTGCCTATGCAGAGCAAACGCTGATGAGGAAAATATCTAAGCAAAACTGTGTACAAATCTTTTATTAATACACTAAATGGGTAGTTGTTATTTATTATATCCACAGACATTATGCCACTATGTTACTTTGTAGTTCAAAGCATTATAAAATATCTGCATGTTAGAGAAGTTTTCATCTTAAATCCACTAAGGACCATTAAATTATAAAGTGTGACCTCATCTATAACACAGGCACAGTAATTTAACCCAGCTACTCTTGTGGTGAACTCAACAGCCTGTGTTGTTATGAAGCAAGACTTTCCTTCAAGAGGTGAGGAATCTATCACTCCAAATAACTGATCAATTATTAAAGTGTTATGCTAAATTTATTACTAGAATTACTCTGAATTTAAATTCCAGATATTGTCTTTCATTACACTTTTCTTAGCTAAATTAAAAAGTCTTTTGATATTCATTATTTTCTCTCAGTGAAAGCATGACTGTGGGAAATGTTGAAGAATGTGCTTGACTAAATCTGACTAAGACATTTAATACACTATAAATGGGGTTAAATGATAGTTTAATCTTAAAAAAAAATGCTTATGAGTACTGAGCAATTACTTGTAGATATTTGACCACTTAATTTCCCATAAATACTTGGCTCATTTAGATACATAGCAATACTTACATTTTAAGCAAAAGTACCAAAAGACAAAAGATTAAATGTGCTTCTTCTAACCATCCAAATATCCCCCTTTACCTGAATGGAAGATTTTGGGACGGAATTCTGTGAACCTGAAAAATGAGGATTTACAAAGCAGAAACGGGAATTAGGTTAAAAATAATAAAAGGAAACTTGTGAAAAAGTGAAATTAAAACCGTGTAATGAGTACGCACAACATCAATATGTGTTTGATAATCATAATTTTTGTCATCATCAGAACATGAGTTACAGGTCTGTATCTATGCTTAGAAATTGATTAAATGCAAAGTTCCAGTGGGCTGACTCTGGTTGAACGCCAGGCACCCACCACAACCACTGCATCTCTCCTCTCCACAAGTGGACAGGGGAGAGAAAATATAACAAAAGGCTCATGAGCTGAGATAAGGAGTGGAACAGATCACTCACCAAATACCATCACGGGCAAAACAGACTCAGCTTGGGGATATTAATGGAATTTATTACTTAAAAAAAAGTGAAATATAATGAGAAGTAAACCCAAATCTTAAAAACACCTTCCATCCATCCTTCCCAGCTCCACCTCATCCCACAGTGGTGCAGGGAGACAAGGAATGGGGGCTATGGTCAGTTTATCACCCGTGGTTTCTCCCCTGCTCCGGAAGAGGAGTCCCCCTGCTCCAGTGTGGGGTGCCTCTCACGACAGACAGCTCTCCACGAACTTCTCTGATGTGAGTCCATCTCATGAGCAGCAGCTCGCTGCAAACTGCTGCAATGTGTGTGCTCCCTCTTCCACAGGGCGCAGCCATACAGGCACAGCCTGTTCCAGTGCGGGTTCCCCAGTGGGTCACAAGTCCTACCAGAAAACCTGCTCCAGCATGGCCTCCTCTCTCCACAGGTCTGCAGGTCCCTGCCAGGAGCCTGCTTCAGCACAGGCTCCCCAGGGGGTCACAGTGCTCTCTCAGGCATCCCCCTGCTGCAGTGTGGGTCTCCTCCAGATGCTGAAGGTGGATCCCTGCATCCCCATGGATCTACATGGGCTTGGAGCACAACTGCCTTACCATTGTCTGTACTATGGGCTGGAGGGGAATAAATCTCAGCTCTGGCGCCTGGATAACCTTCTGCCCCTCCTTTTCCACTGACTTTGGTGTCTGCAGAGCTGTTCCTCTCACATATTCTTGCCCTGGTCTTCTCTGGTTGCAATTAATTAATGGAATAATCTTCCTTCCTTCTTACACATGCTATCACAGAGGAGTTACCACGATTTTAGATGGGCTGAGCCTTGGCCAGCAGCAGGTCCATCCTGTAGCTGACTGGCATTGGCTCTGCTGGACATGGTTCCAACAGCTTCGCATGGAATACACCCCTGTAGCCCCCCTCCACTACCAAAGCCTGGCCACACAAACTAAATACAGCAGTTGAAACAATTCGAGTGTAAAATAGTCAGAATTTTAGTTCAAATACTTAGATTCACACAGAAAGGAAGAACCTCAGAGGCTATTCAGAGGAAGTTTCAGCTTACCACAGACCATTTTTCTGATGTGTAACAGCAAGTTATAACCTAGCTTTAACTGTGAGCATCACAGGGAGGAGACTCTTAGTATGGTTTTCTTACTAAAAGTTGCAAAGATATAATCATTATTAATGAGTGTGTGTTTCTGTGTGTGGTTCTTCATTTCATATCCATATGCCGGTTTCCTCTCTCACCCATCCTGTGGTCAATATCTCCCCGGTAAAAATCTCGATGTTACTAAGAACACACAAATTTGTCAAAATCAAAATTCCTTAGGTGAAAAGAAGAGAGTAGCTTTGTCAGCGAACCTAATGAGAGAACCTATGGAGGAAATGTGTAATGGAGATTTTTCTTGACTAGCCTTCAAATACTGTGATATGTGCAACGGTGTTACAAATGTTTCAGCAGCAAGAGGAGCTGTAGGTATCAGTTAACACCTTTATAGACATGTTTAAGTTTGTGCAAGACCCAAATCTGTGAGAAAATAGACTTCTGCAGCTCAAAGGATTGTTCGTTTTTCTTTGGAATTTCTTTTAACTCCTTGTCTGAATTTATGATTTTAGGGATTGGTTGCATGGAGACAGCAGTAACTATGATAGCATAAGGTTTAGTAGTTGAACTCCTTGGCACTTTAGCCACCACATTCTAGACCAAAAGTGGCTTTTTTGGTTTTTCTTTTTTTTTTTTTATTTTCAAGGCAGCAAAAACTGAGATAGAAATGAGGAATGTCCGGGGACTACAGCTGTTGCACAAGGAATCTCCTTTTACTCCTCTAGTCCCTAGTTCTCATACAAGCAGCTGCAATGTGGAACACACTATTTTAGTCCAGACTTGTATTGCAAAGAAGCAGCTTCTGGTTTCTGATTCACTCTGACACAGATATTAGTGGCATAAGGGCTATATCTCATGCTTCCTGCACTTACACGAGTTCGGATTAAACTCTCACACTCACCTTGGAGAAAAATATAGTGATGGAGAAAAACGTGCCGTGCTACGTTGTCATACAGCAGAGTAAAGAATTATTGATTGTGGAATTTAGATGAATAAATATGCTTTCGTTACAGTTTGCTTAAACGCTTTTTGTTGATGGTTTTTAACCTGACTCTAAACATCTTGGAATTCATCATCTTATTTAAACAGCTTGAGAATTTGATCCCAGATAAGATTTTTCAGAAAAAAAATCTGCTGCTAATCTCTACAAATGACTACTGACTACTAGAATTTATAAAATTCTCCTTATGAAAATTTCTAGATAATATGCAGGTTAAACCATGGTGCAGTGAATTATTTGCAACCAAACACCACTCTCTGGAACAGTTTAATGTTTACAAACCAGACATTTTAGAATTAGCCCAAATCAGCAACCACACAGTTCCGTGTGCTACATATAATGAGGAATTATTGATGGTAGACTTTGATTAAGAGACCCCAAGCTGACTGTGAATAACAGAAGTGATTTGTTCAGCTGATTGAAGGAAGAAAGCCGATGGATTCAAGCACTTTCATCCAACTACTCATAAAATTACTACCAAGGTCACAGAAACAGCTCTTGACTGTTCACTCCATAAACCAGGAAAAGATATTTGGCAAAAAATACCTGAGGCAGCAGTACACACATGCTTTTATTTTAGGCTATTGTTATTGTGCTTTACACATTTTGGTAAGAATGTGGTTTTTATCATTTGTTTCACTGTAAGGCTCTTATTGGCACTTTCAACTAATCAATACTTGTGTTTCTCAAGCAGTCTAAGAGCCATACTGAAAAAAAGCAACTGACTTTATTTTTATTAAATCATTACTTTTTGAATTGAAACGTTCTGTTCACTGAAGCAGATACTGGAGTGCAATGCTCCATCCAGAAGACAAAACCAAAATGGAATATAAAGATAGCCTAATCTTCTGAGCCATATCCTGTCATTATTTCTTTCTATATCCATCCCTATCTGTCCATTTCCTGCCATTTTCACATTTTAGTTATGTGTAGAATATGATTATATATTATATATGTTACATACTGCAAGCTGTATAATTTTCATGTTTTGAATCCTATATCTTTTTCCATATATGTGAATACTTTGCATAAAATTTTTCATTCTATTACATAAACAAAAATGCATGCAAAAGCATTACAATGAAGTCAATCTTTTAAAATAGTTCGGCTCTTTTGTTTCTAAAATAATTGAACTTATTCAGCTTTTGAACCCAAATAAAGATGAGGACATGTCACAGATACAATTCACAACAGTAATGTAAGGTACTTATTTAAAAGAGGTGATAGACAGCTAAGATGGAGATAGAAAAGTTAAATAAAATAAGTTTCAGTAGATTTCTTTATTTGTTATTCTTTGATGTAGAAAGTTCACTAGAAGAAGGTGAAGGCAGGGGGAGAATTTCACACATGATGAAATACCTGGTTTGATAAATAGGTTCAAAGAAAGCATTTCATATAGTATCAATATAGAAAGAAAAAAGCAAATTTAGTTTATGAGGAAAGAAGAACCCTGACTGATAAAGGACAAAGTAACTTTCATGTTGGCAGGAGGAATCTAAAAGCAAGCTACAAAACTGCCACTTACAATGGTCTGCATATAAAAAGAATTTACAGAAGAAGAAAAATAGTTATGAAGTTTTTTTAATTTGCAGGGGGTTTATTATTTGTGGGGTTTTTTGGGTTTGGTTGGTTTGGGTTTTTTTGGCAATGTTATTGTCATGAATCCTTTTAGAGAATTACCTTTACCTGCTTCTGAAAAGAAAAAAATGAGATTTCTGTTTGTACCATCAAATGTCTGCTGTGTTCTTAGGGAAAAATTTGTGCAACAGCATAGGAAAAAGAACTAATAGGAAAAACCTTTCAAACGGTACTGTATGTTTCATGTTCTCCTTTGTATTTGAAATCTAGGATAAAAGAGATTTTTCTTTTTTCAGTCAGTACCCTATCAGCAGGATATTTAGACACTGTGTGTTATCTAGATATCATGAAAGAACCCACTGCCAATGAAAAAACCTGACATCATACATTAAAAAAGAAATAGATCAAAATACTGGAAGATCAGCATACACATTAATGAAATGTATAACTGACAAAAGTTTTGATGAAAATCCAAAGATGATAAGTAATGATTCCATTAGTATAATACAATTAATTTCCTCACCCCACACATAAATGTCCTGCCCTAATAAAAATGCATTTCAGAAACATAGACAATGGTGTTCTCCTTTATGTCAGTCTCTTCTTGTATAGGTTGTCTTTTCTTTGATGGCTTACTCTTCTATAGATGAGGAAGCAAGGTTTTGATAATTTCTTTTCTTGTTTTTTTTCAAATCACAGACTCTGAACTATGTTACGTATTTTTTTATCATTATTTTAACTCCTTCTGCATGTATTAAAGTGCATCTTTGGACTTCATTTGATTAAAATATAGTTTGTGAAAATACATATAACTGAAGAAAAATAATTTTAAAAGCCTTTAATCACAGATTTCCCTTTTCTGATAGGAGTATTTTTCCATTACAGCTTTTGCTTTGCAGTTTGCTCATGCTTCTCTCAAGTCCTTCTAACTTACGCCTGCTCTGAGGTTCCAGCCAAGCTGTTATCTGTTATTCCTTGTCATCCTTCCTAAGCCAATTTTTTTTAGTCAACCCACATCCCCAAGACTTAAATAAATGAAAGTAATATTGATAGTGTTTTATCCAATGCAAAAACACTACAAGTGCAAAACAAAAGCGTGTGTGTATGTGTATATGTTTCCTTGGAAGAATTATCAGAGGAAGTTTTCTATCTGATGAATATAACTTGAAAATTAGTCTTCTTACTAAGATATCAGCAACAATTAACTGTTAAACATCGCTCTACTAATTTCTCTGGAAGGAATTTTCATGAGTTTGTTTCAATCTTTTTTAAAGAGGGGCAGAGATTTTACAACTCAGAAGAACAGCTGCAGCATAATAGATTTGGACTTCTCATGGCTTTTGATCTGAGTTTACTACATAATGTAAGTATTTTTGTTAAAATATGGATTTAACATCTAGGAAATGTTAATCTATGTTTCACTTTAATTTATGAGTTCTACTTGATATTAGTTTGTAATTACTTTTATTAATTAGCTTTGCATAATGATATTTTTTCACTAAGAACAATGAATAATATGAACTTGAATATTTCACCTTACAAAATATACCATAATTATTTTCCAGATAGGAATATATAGTATTTAGGGGAACTTTCACCCATCAACAGATACAAAAGGGATTTTGTTCAACTTTGTGGAAATACAAGAGAACTTTATGTTTAGCAATATGAAAAATTACACTGAAATAAACAGCCTATTCATGCATAAATTGATTTAATTTCAATTTGGTTCAATTAAACGGAATTGAAATAGAAAGGAACACAGTTTTGAAACCTTTTATATGTGTCAAGTCCCTTTCTCTATATTTTCATTTGCTTGTTGACTCGATAAGTATTTAAAACTCTTAGACAGCCACAGACAAAAAGACCATCCTAGGAAACAAGAAAGAATAAAGTGTAGAAACAGATTTCCTGACTTGATTTCTTTAAAATAAAGATTCCTGATAAAAACAAGCTGTAACTATAAAATTGTTTCATTAAAGTGTTAGTTTTGATATTAACTGAGAGTTTAACCACCTGTGAATGTGCTTTACCATGTCATGCCATTGTATTTTCATAAAGGACAAAGATTCCTACTTCAGAAGAGTCAATGTGAGTGAGGTTAAGATACTGAGACTAATATGGTGAATGTCAACTGCCATCGTTTATGGCATCGCCTGAAAGTCCAGGCAGCAATAAGTAAGTTTTTAAAATTCAGTTTGGAGGAAAACAACCCAAAACATCAGCAAAAAAACAAGGTTTGTTTCACTCAGAAAAAAAAAAAAAAAAACAAACCAAAGAATGACGAAAGCGCATATTTTTTTCAGCAAACTGAAGATTTGACTTCTAACCAGGAATAGAATGACATACTGTGATTGATGACTTATGTCAGTCAAATCTGCTTCAAAATAGACCAGAAGTCATATATATGACTATATCACATTTGAGCATTTTTTGGCAAGTTCAAATGAATGAACAAACATAAAAGGTCCTGTAGTAAAAGGTCATTAACTAGCAGAGAACCAGTGAGTTTAAGAATGGAATTTTTTTCTGATTTAACCCATCTGAAGACCTGGCCAAGAGGTTTGTACACATCACATACACATTGAAGTACTTTGTTCAACTTCTTTGTTTTACCACAGTTCCTTAAGACTTCAGTCATCACAAAGACTTGAGAATTCATTCATTTTCTTCTAGAATTGCAATCAGGAGGAATACTTAAATGCTAGACATTCACAAAATCATATCTTCAAAGCTTTTATTTTAGCATGAAAATGTAAAAATGAAAGAAATGCTCAATTCTGTTATCATCGGTATGACCACTGCACTTCGAGGCATGAACACATGCTGCCAAAAATCCAAAATTAAAGGTTCAGAAATTTGCTCCATTGTGAATTATTAAGTAGATATTTCAAACATAGATATTTTTTAAATTATTGCATCCCCTCTCCTTTGCACACAACTGAGCTCTGTGCGCAGAGCTACTTTATTAATTTGAGGTGGAATTTTTATCTGCTAGATGGGGAGGAGATATCAGGAAGAGCCAATGATTTAGTTACTTAATGGAAAGTAGTGGGATTTTTTTAATAAGCTTGTTATGTATTTAGGGAAGGTACATATAAGCTGACCATAATGACAGATTTTGGCAGGGGGAGCAAGGCCCAGGTCAGTTCAGCTAAACATAGTCATTAAAATACAATGTTCTAAATATGCTCTTTAGTCTCTTGTCCACCGAAAAAAATGCATTTCTTCCTTGTTCCTGGCCCCTACTTACTTCCACATGTCTGTCTTTACAAAAAAGATGTAATTTTTTCAACTTTGTTTCCTTTTATATTAGGACATAATGAAAGCACCAACTTTGCTTTTTCTTATATTGATACATAATAATAAAAGGTTACAACAGCACAGACACTAACACATTGAAAACATATGCAAGAAGTGTATAATATCACCAGGAAAGGAAGGAAACCGAGAACTGAAGTGGGGATAAGAGTAATCAGTCATATGGATTTTCACTTCACTGGAAGAATTGACGCATAAGAACGTGGAAGAGTAAAACAGATTTTCTAGTTCTACTCTATCATTGAGTATAACTTTGAGGACCACTTTGACAACTTGTATTTAAAATATTTCCATGCCGATAATGCTACACTGAACAACTCCTTTGAATTGATCTACACTATTGTAATGTTTCTTTATACCCTCTTTAATTTCTTGTGATAGAAAACCGATAGTTACCATGGCTTTAAGAACAGGTATGGAGCCTGATTCACTGTAGAATGAAGTCTGTTAAGGACTCTTCTTTGTCTAAAACAAGCTGTATCACAGCAGTATTGGTTTTCAAATAAAAATATTTGTGAAGGATTCAGAGACATCAGGCTGAACAACGGACAGGCCCATACAATTTTTTCATTACATTCCATTATTTGTTATAGCTTCTGTTCTGTTTTCAGTTATTTCACAGCTTTTGAAATGTTGAAATTAAGACAGGAAAGTAAATATTTACTGGATTCTATGCCATGCCTTCACACTGTCCCCTCAGAAATACACTCCAGCTTTTCAGCCAAGCACAGTTCAAACATCAGCATGGCTTTGCATTAAACCTTTAAGTAAAAAGTCATGTCTAATGTGGGTTTTGAAATATAAAGATACAATTTCCAACAATCATTTTTTTATTGAGGAATTTTAATTACACTTGATTTTTTTTTTAATATCCTAATAAAATACTTATGAGAGAAGAATGCCATATATGCAATATAACCTAGAATGATAGTCACACCATGATCAACATTTTAGCCAGCTCCAAAGAATGTACCTTCTCTGGACCTTCTCTTAATCACCCTGTGAAAATTCTTACTTTGGTCTTCTGACTTTAGAAGAAACCTGAATAATTTATATTCCTCAAATAGAGGTTAATGTCAAACGTTAACAAGTAAATTATCAAAGGAGCTAAAAAAATATTAGTAATGAAAGAAAAGAAAAAACCCGGTGCTCCATTGTGCAACATGCCAAATAAATTTATTCAGAAAAAGATTAATGATGAAGGTAATCTGTACACTATATTTGAAATAATCCTATGGTAAAGAAAGAAAAGAAACAAAAGCAACAAATGTAACAAAGATATCAGGATGTGATCATTTTCAGTTCAATAATTCAAGAAAAAGAATAATCTAAGGCACAATGCCTAGAAAACGACTGTAGATTGTATACTGTTACTTTAAATGTCTCTAAAATCAATTAAAAGGAGGTTGATGGAATTTTTTAATTCACATTTTTCTATAATGACTCTTATGCATTCACTGAACATTCATTTGCCTCCACCAAGAAAAAGAAATCGACTCTGGTTAAATGAAAGAGAAGCATTAAGACTAGTGAGTAATACAAATATGAAAAGAAGAAAAGGACAGAAAAGCAATTTTGGAAGACCAATTCTTGCAGGTGTTCAAGGCCTATCACTTCAGTCAGTTATGAGGACAAGACTGAAGGAAGAGTGCATACACTGATTCTTTGACTGAAGAAAAACCTCTCTGCATAGGAGATGCTACATATCATTACTCACTGCTTCCAAGTGCCTATTTCCATAAAAAGAATTTGAAAAATTATATCAGCTAGTAATTCAGGCACACTGCCTGTTATCAGACCCCTTAAGTATGGTAATGAACGCTCTTCTCAGAAAGTGATCAACTTTTTCTTTCTTGACCTGCACTTAGATCCTCCTCATAAGGAGAGCTTATGGACCACGTTATTTAGGGCTTAGTACAAAATCCACTTGAAATCCTCAAGTTGAAGGATTCTACTTATTAATTTCTTGCCAAGGAAAATATTTGACTAATTTTAACCACCAGAAACTCTTCTTCAATGAGGTAGCTGCCAGAGCTATATACACTATAGCTTGTACTAGCCTATGCCACATAGTGAGTTTGACTCCTTGCTGTCTGAAAATATCATTAAAACTGAACTATCAAGAATTTTCTATGCCTATAGAAGCTTTCCAGAACATTTTTTTCCTATGGAGCACAGGGAATAAAGAATGCAGAGGAAAGAATAAGGGTTAGATAAAATAGTTCTGAGGACCCAAGATGTGTTTTTAGATTATTTTCACCAGTGTGTTTAGCAGTAGGAGAAAATATCCCTAGTATTCACAGTGTCCTTTTTCTATGGTCTATGTATTGTATATTTCAAGTGGATGTTATTAGTTATGGATATGGCTATGTCTCTTTTTTTCTCTCTGTGAAGGAAGATATTAATATATTAAGATCCTGCACTGTAGACGTATGGAAAAATAACACATAAACCTCTTTACCTTAATTTTCTGTTGTTTGGGCAGATTTTGAACGAGCCCCATCTTTAAATAGCAGCTGAACTTCCTAAACTTCAGACAAGAATCAAATAAAATGTTAACCTGAGTATCTCTAAAACTATTTTGTGCATTGCATTTTTTCCCCTCACCCCCAGCTAATTAAAAAGCCTATATATGATTTAAAAGGTTTACTAGCTGGTCCACGCAACAGGCTGTAAAGAAAAAGTATGTAATTTCAGGTTCTTGAATCTAGCCAATGAAGATTGGCAATGTCTTGCTAACCTCATCCTGAAGGAATTACAGACAGAAAGAGAAATTTTCATTATTTTTAAGTAAAAAACTATTTTCCTGTCTAGCCTGAACTATACTGATCTCAAGCTAGCTAGCTACCTGTATGACCTATATGCATTCTGTTGTAGAGATCAGATATTCTAAGTACACATACTTTATGATTTAATTAACAAATTAGTTAACACTGTAAAGTTGACCTTCACAGGCAGAGAATCCTCTTTTTATAATTTTCCTTTTTAAACACTGAACATTATAAGTCTATGTTACTAATCCAAAGAACATATAAAGAACTTGTCAAATTGGGAAGGGCAGGGGAAAAAAGGAAAAAAAAAAGCAAGGCCCTTCACTACAAATTTAAAAGTTGAAACTCACAGACCTTGGTCTCCAGACAGGCCATACTGTGAGCACTTGGGTTTTCATTGCTGATGAATCAAAGAATAAACAAGATACAACTCTTTTGAACTGAAAATAGAAATTTATTTGCTTTAAATATGTTAATTGGCATTTTTTTCAGGTTTGAAGTCAGATTATTCATTGTTTCAAGACCCATAGACACATAAGAGAAAAAAGACAGGCTGTAGAAACAGTTAACAGGAGAGCTAGCCAAATCTCTGGCAGAACTGCTGAGAAACCAGGTAGAGATCTAGAGGGGACAAACATGTGGAAACTCTGGAAAAGAAACAGTGATGGACTTTGTGTGATTTCAATTCCTCAAATGAGGAAGCAGTGAAAGAAGCAGCTTCTGCGTCAAGCTGGAGAGCATCAGATTTCTGAAGATTTATTGAAAAATGTAAAATTTTCAGGCAATTGAAATGTAGATGGTAAACAGAGTTTAGACTCACATCATTAGAACAGAGAGACGATTAGAGAGGTGACTGATACACTGAACCACTGAATTATTATACAGTTCATATGAAAAAAAACACCCAAAACCCTGAGGCTGCTACAGCAGTGAAGCAGACACTGTGCAAAGCACTGACTATTCAAGAATTACTCATTTATATAAGATTAACACGGTGACTCTAAATACTTTGTGTCTGGGACTTAGGAAGGAGAAGAGGGAAAGTATCCAGGGCAAGATAGATCTGGTGGCTGCAACTGCAAACAAAAGGGGGAAAAAATGTGCCAAAAATATTTCTATGTGAAAGTAAGAATTGAAAGTCCATGTGTGTCTCACAGTTGTTACTTATTTCTGAAGAGCCTAACAAAAATCAAAGAAAAAATAAATCACAGTAGGTGACTATTATCTCTGTTGCACACATGAAGGTTTGCTTATAACTCTGGGAATTATGCTGTGTAAGTATTCATTTCTAGTTTAGAATAGCCGCTCTGCTGTGACACTGGCAACTGCATGACATTTATGGAAATAACTAAAAGAGAATGCACCTTCCCTTCCTCTCACACAGTGGGGGTGGACAAAGCAGAAAAATCAGACAGTACATTATGTAGAGACAGAAAGGCATACGTGTGGGGTTTCAAACATTTTTAGTGTTCTGGCATACTACAGTGCATCCTGGTTCTGGCCAGGATGGGGTTAATTTTTTGCAGTAGCTGGGAATGGCATGGCCAGGAGCTGAAGGTTAATTTATATCACCCTACATCACTGCTGGGGGCAGGGGAAAGGGATTCTCTTCCAGGGAGAAGGGGTCCCTTCTAGCTGAGTAAACGTGGCAAATGGACATTGTCTATAGTTCGGGGTTTTTCATGTGAATTGTTTCCTTTTCTCGTACCTTCTGTCATCGGGATTGTTGCTGTTACTGCTTGTTTTCTTATCTCTTTGCTGTTTCCAGTGAATTCTTGTTATCTCAACCTGTGATCTTTGTGCCTCCAATTCTTCTCTCCATCCTGCCACAGGACAAAAAGGGATGTGAAAAGCAGAGGAGCAAGGGAGCGGCTCATGGTTTGGAGAGCCTTGGTGGCACTGAATTAGTGAGCACCATTCCTAAACCATGCCCAGTGAAAGGTTTGATTTTCTTGCTGTGATCTTTTTCCACTTTTATAAATAACAGCAACATGGACAAGAACAAAAGAGTGAAAAATTATAAAACTCTAGTTTCAATATCCACAAAAAATGATCTCATTTAAGAAATAAAAATTCTATTAGCATGATAAGAACGCTGACACATCTATCCAGGTTTTGCATATATTTACAAGTAACTTATTTCCTTGCAACTCTTTTAATGTAGATTTTAAGCATCATATGCAGACTTAACATCTTTGTCATCAGTCAAAATACGTTAAGAAATCAAAAATTAGAATAACTCATCCAGTAAACTAAGTAAACCAAATTACAAAGTGTGAGGCTTAGCTTGCTTAGGGGAAATTACCCAGAAGACTACAGCAAGTTTAGATTACTACTGAATTTTAAGGTTAGTCACATGTCTTTTTAGACAGGACCAGATATCTAGTGAAGAGATGTAAATAAGAAAGAGAAATTTAGATGTGAATGAGATACTGGTCAGCTAATGAATGTTCATGACTTAGTATGATGTTCTATAATTGACAGTTCATGGCTTTGTTTTAGAGTAGAGTGACAGCTTGGGTACACATCTCCATTTTTAAGTGTTACTGTTTATTACAAAGATGAAATTAAAAAAAAAAAAAGAAAGCCTTATTTCTCTTTTTTGTTTGGCCTCCTCAGCCAGTATTAGAACAAGAATCTCTATTGCTATGGATGCACATGATGGCTATAACTAATAGGATGGTAACTTTGGATAGAGTTTGCCACATAATTTGCTACAGTGGGAAAAAGCAAAACTGAAAACTCAACAACATTCCATAAACAAGCAGATAGGGATGGAAAGACGGGTAGAAAGGAAGGCAGTTTGAAATACTTTTAGATTCTATATAGGGTTAATCATATTTTATAATGAAAAGGAAAAGGTGGCTTTTACATTATAACTAAACAGCATTTTCCATAACTGTTTCAAATTGATATAATCTTAATTTTCTATATCACATGCCATGTTAACTATTTCCTACTGAAGCTGGCAGCATTCTTGGAAAAGGATAAATGATATAGCCAGAAAAGGGAGGATATAATGTTATTCAGTTCTACAACAAGCCTCATGAGACAGTACTTTTGACAGCAAATCCTGTCAAAATAAGACTCCTGAATAAACAACATGAAGTCTGTTCTCCAAGACCTTGCCCTGGAAAAAAATTGGATCATCAAGTTCCATCCCCCCTGCCATGAGGAGGGACACTTTCCATCGGACCAGCTTACCCAGAGCCCCATTGTTTAGAACACCTCCAGGGATGGGGAACCCACAACCTCTTTGGGCAATCTGTTCCTATGCCTCACCAGCTTGACATAATCACAGTTATAAAACATATATAAAAAATCCTAAGTTATAAAACCAGATCTGTTCTGACTTGGGGTGTATACTTCTCAATATCAAATATGTATTTCATGACTCACCTAAAAAGCCACAAAAATCACAATTCTTCATAGAAATTAGGCTAATACACATCATGCTTTCATAAGTGAATTTCAGAGTGTGACGGTTATGATGCAAAACCAACACTCAGGGCTGCATTCACAATTCTTCCACCTCGGGCCAAAATGACCCAACTTGAACCCTCACAGAGAAATGTTTGTCTAACCTATATTTGAAGGCTGTTACTCTGCCTTGCTTCAATCTTTCTCTTCTCCAGACTAATCTGAATTTTATCTGCTCCCCCTGGATTTAGGTGTGCCCCTGCCAAGGTGCTAGCATTGCAGAGAATTCAGGGGCAGCCTCTTTGAGGAGAGTCTCCAATGGAACAACCTCCTCTGTGAGGAGCTGGTTCCGATGAACCCATCACTGAGGGGACACAGCTGACCCCTTACTCAAGCTGGAGGTTCCTCTGGGAAAATTTAATTAAGAAAGGGCAAAACCACTGCACAGCAGCGTGAGGTGGGAATGAGAAAGAAAAAGTATCAGAAACTTCTGCAGAGACCAGGGTGAGGGAAAGAAGTGAGGAAGAGGAAGTGCTGCAAGCACCACAACAGACATTCTCCTGCAGCTCGTGGAGCAGATACCCACACTGCAGCCTGTGGAGAAGCCCACACCAGAGCAAGTGGGTACTCACTGATTGAACTGGAGCCCATGGAGGAAATATGGAGGAATAAGGGGAGGAGAAGGAACTTATGCTGTAAATTCCTCCAATTCCCATGGAGGAATAATGGGAGGAGAAGGAACTGTTATGGACTGACTATATTTTCCCCACCACCCCCCACTGCTCAGAGCAGGGAGGTAGAGTCTGAGATGAAGAAGTGACTTCAAGTCTGGGAAAGGGAAGTGAGGCAGAGGGAAGTGTTGTATTAATTTATCTTTGATTCTCACAACCCACATCTATTTTAACTGACAGTAAATTAAATTTTGTCCAAGTCTAGACTGTTTTTCCCCTGATAGTATTTGATAAGGGATATCCCTGTCTTTGTCTCACTCTAAGAGGTTTTTCTATCTTATTTTCTTCCGCCTATCCTGTTAAAGAGGAGAGGTTAGAGTTGCTGGGTGGGTGTTCTGGCAGCTTGCCAAAGTCAGCTGTCTACAGTATAACCTATCAGAAAAATGGGGGAGAAAAAAGGAAAAAAATCCCAGCCCCCATAAGAATAAAATACTTTTGGATTATATCTTCATAATACACAGTTTGGCAGTGAAGCACATTTCAGGTAGAGGCTATGAGAAGATATATATGGTTTCAGTCTGTGCCTCACTGATAATATGGATTTGTAAAGGTAGACTATCACTTCTGCTACATCTCCATCACCCCATAGTCCTGATATTATGCTGTTCCTGCAAATCTATTAGTGCTAAAAGGATCAGCATACATCATTTGGCCTGTATCTGCGAGGAGGCACTTGCTAAGAAAGTTATTTGGCTGTCCAAATCTATGCTGTTTTGGAGCTGCTAGTTTTTTGAAGGAAGGTGAGCAAATTTTACATGGCAAGCAAGGATGTCAGTGGCTATATAACTGTCCCATAACTTCCTTATACAAAACTAATTTTCACAGCTGAACTGGACTTTGGAATGGCAAAATCATAATTCAAATTTATGTAGATATTAGGTTTTGAATGAAAGAAAACAATTATAAACTGTGTTTGTGTATGTATATAATTTTGGGTTTTAATACCAAACATCATCCAGGAGTCAAGCCTGTATTCCCAAGCCCCCATAGCCAAGTTTCACAAAAGAAAGCCTTTGCACAATTTCAAGAAGATTTTTGTCAGTAATTGAAACCTCTGTGAGAATAAAACAAATTGCCCTTGTGAAGGATTCTATTCCAGATGCACAGGTCAATTTTGTCCCTATGATTTTCATTTGTTCCAGTGTAGGGCTCAGGATTGGATCAGTCTTAATGGTTTCTGTAAGGATTTGGTTTAGGTTACAGAAGCTGCTCTTCAAATTTTCTTTATTTGGGGCTTTTAATTTTTTTTTACAGATCACTATTTTATTATAGTCTGTTTAGGTTTTCAAGCTGTGCACATCACTGTAATTACCTGAACCTGGTCCCCAAAGCCAAAAGTGTTTTCAGCCACCTCAATCATTATCATTAGGGTGTAGCTATGAAGCTACTGGGGTTTTGTTTTAATGAGCTGCTTTTCTTACACTAACAAACCTCAGTGGCAACTCTCATTCAGTCTTCTGAATGCGGAAGAAATGCAGTGCTGCTGGAGGTTTTTGTTTTCTCTTTTGTTGTCTGCTCTGTTCCTTAGTTTTTGATGGCCAAATGCATTTCTTTTAAATTTTACTTCAAGGCCCAGTGACACACTGCAATTGAAAGTCAGGGGTGTACGCTCAGTTAGAACAAACTGGTGTAACTTTAGCTGCTTCACTGGACTGGCATAATTTTGTATCAGATGCAAAATCTCAGCAATAATCACTGAATTAGAAATTGCAGCAGAGTCCAACTGAAGCATCACTTCTGTTTTTCCTTAAAAGGTTGCATATAGGAAACAAGTAGTATAGTTTCAAAAGTATTATTTTAATATAGCAGTTGCCTTGAATGCAACTCATTAGACACACACAATTTATAATGGCATTATCAAAATGTCTTCAATAAAGGAATAATACAGACCACCACAGTGAATTAACACACTTGAATAAGAAATGTGCTGCCTGCTGCACAGAACAACAGTTGGATTTTGTTGCATGTGTCAGATCAAATCATAGTTAATAAAAGCATTCACTTTTCTGATATGAACAGAGCAGACAAAAAAAAACCTTCTTGAAGATGTTTACCCCAAGGATAAATGCAGCTAGAGATTAAGACACTGAGGAGCAGGATATCAGTGAGCAGATGTTAGGTGATGGCAGGAATTAGGGATGCTCATGGCAGAAATGCCTATTGCCAGCTGCAACCACCCTAATTACTGTGAGACAGGGTGCCAGAAACATGAGAAAATGTAAACAGAGGTAATCAGGCTATATTGAAAGGGTGTTTAGGAATAACTGTCAGATTTAGAGCAACAAAAAAAGACTGAAAGTCACTGACAATTTTCAAAGATGCTCTCTCTTAAAAAGGTCCAGATTATTGGAACCACTATGACAGAAGGATTTAGAAAACGATCCTTCACTGAATTATTAGGTCTGCAGTAGGATGCACCCCCAATGACTGCATCATTTCTGAGGTATTATCTCTAATATAAAGGCAAGTCTGCTTATACTTGAATTTGTTTTGACAGTTCAACTATTTCTGCTTGAATTTACACTTCAATTTAAGGTCAAAACCCTGTTTGATTTCTCTGTTATGAACAGCCACCCATAAATCACTCAGTAAAACACTGAACATGCAGCTTTAGACCAAGCTATGCATCACAGAATTTTGCTGATTGTGGTGGTTTTGTCTGGGATAGAGTTAACTTTCTTAATAATATCTAGTATGACGCTATCTTTTGGATTTTGGGCTTCCATTTCAGGCGTGAATGAGAATTTGTGTGGGGCTTAGTTGCTGGCTGGGGTCAAGCCACAACACTGAGGAACTGAAGACCAAAACTGAACCTTGGTTGTTCAATGGACCACGAGCATCTCTGGGAGTGAAGAGACATTGTGACTTCTACAAAGATAGTCTGGTCAAGTCAGTCACCCCCCCCCATGACTCCACACCTCTGACAGACAATGGAATTTGTCCTAAGATAAGAATGCCAGGTGGAGATTGCAGTAAGAACTGTCTGAATGCTCGCATAATTCATATGTATTAGTATAGTATTCCAGATATGAGGGAGCTGTGAGGCAATGGCAATATTTAGACACCATATTAGCAATAAATCTAATCATAATCATACACATAATCAGTGTCATACTTCTTGTGCTTGATCGAGAGTCTTCTCTTTATTATTCTGTCACACACATCTATCAGAAATCTCCCTCAGTTGATTCCTACTACACAATTGCATGAAGGCACACACTTTTTCCATTCATTTAGGGCACAATAGTGGACTTATTTGTGGGTCTACAGAGAGAGAGGGGTGCCTTTTCACTGTGCTGCTCCCACCTAGGTGAATCTCACTGTAACACAGCACCCACAAGCAGTGTTCTTGCCTTAGACATTTTCAGCTTCAGTTCAGTACTCTGAAGTATCTACAGCTATTTGAGATTTCCTAGTGTGCCTAAAAAATCTCTACTATGCTGACACATACTGCTTTCTACATCTCTGACCGTGCAGTTCAGGTCTAACTTTAGGTGTTTATACGTAGGTATATGCATGCCCAGTAGATGTCTGGGTCCCCAATACCAGCCACCATGAAAACAAGAGTGGTTTAGCTCCTCTGCAAACAGGTGCCAGCACTGGCCAGCCAAGTGCGTGAGTATCATCTGAGCACTCAGTTTGTTGCTTTGAGAACGTTTTTGCTGCTCACCCTTGGGCACCTGGTTTCATCTACGACTCTCCAGAGAATCCCACCAGCCCTTCAGACACCTCTTCCAGCAGGCATTTGGGTGCAACTTCTACATCAGATCTCCCAGCCCCACAGATGTCTGCAGTGGATATCTGCGATAACTACCGTGAGTGTGTCAAATGACAGTAGGCACATCTCTGTGGGCAATCATGCTCTAGATTTGCATAGTTTGTAACACAAGACAAGCATGTAATACACAGTTGAAGGCAACAGTTCAGGTTTCTTTATCATTGACCAAATCCCCATACTGGTTCTAGTCGCATCAGAAGCCAAATAAACCTGAAGTCCGATTGATGTCAGCAGAAAGAGGAAATAAAGACAAGGGATAAATCAAATCTTCAACTAATAGTTCCTTTGAGGAAGGCGTCTGCAAGCAAGTACATGTCATACAGGGTAAACTGAGCAGAAAGAGCACTTCTAGATATTTTCCAGGAGGTGTCAGCAGGTCTAATTTTAAAAGGGCAGGTCAGATGGTAATGGTACAGTTCAGCTTTTATTTCCACCATAAGAAGGTTAATACCGTTTTAACAGGTAGGAAAAGAAAGAACATGCTGTAACCTTTTATCCTTGTCTTTAATCTGACACTAACACAAAACCGAGGAAACGGAGCCTGCCACCTCCTCTCACATCACCATAGGCTACTGTGTGCCTGGAGTTCCCAGAAAGCAGCATCAGTCACAAACACATGCAGAAGGGTGGACAGATGCTCCCAGGAGACAATCATACACACCAGTCCCCTCACACTGCATCGGAAACAAAAAATTAATTCTCAGAGGAGCAGTGACATAGAAAATAAAGTTGCTCTCCCATGATTTAAATATCCATTGGTACTATCAGTGTTGTTAATGACCAGGTATTTGGAATGAATCCTTCATTGTGTCCAAAAGATTCTACTTAGGTCAGTGGAAGAGTTCTGCTACTTCAGTGACAGTTTTGTCATCATGGTCCCATCTGTATCTCCTCATAAAAATTGTCTTATCTTTATGGTGACAACAGAGAAAAGCATGTTTCTGCTGTGAAGACATCACTGCTGGGCTGGGGGTGGAGAGAGAAGATCTGGAGGAGAAAGAAGTTACTTTTCATTGGCAAAATTAGTTTCTGCAGGCTATTTAGCATAAAGCAGTAGGAGAAGGCCTGGAAGGATAAAGCTATTAGGTACTAAAGAGAAACCCCCCCTAAAAACTTCTCAAATGGTTAAAGTCTGGGAAAGATTTGTTATGTTTGAAGAAGCTCCCTTGAGGTTACATCATTCTGTTGATTTCAGCAAGAGTCCTGGCATGGTGAGGAATGGTTGTATGGGGTATAACGAGGTTTAAAGGCAGGCATGACTTGCAGGCAAAGTAGCATGGAGAGATCTAACTGATAACTAAGGCTTTTGATAGTTTCTCCCTCGTGCTTTAAAAAAAAAAAGATGCCACAAATCTCAATGAGTACTTTAGACGAATTCTAACCTTATTAAACTCTAAGGTAAATGGCAGGTTTAAGACTATATACAGTATTGCAACCTTCTGCTCTGCCAGCTCATACCTGGAAGGAAAAGAAACAGACAGAGAGGCTGCTAGGAACATAGGGAAGAATTAGCAGATGTATTTGTAGGTAGAAGTCATGAAGCTGTCTCCCACCATGCTTGTTAGCACAGTGTCTACTTCTTTCCTATGAGAGAAAAGTGGCTTTTTATTGCTCCCTACTGGACCTGGACATATCTGCATTTAGAAAAGCTAGCTGTGGGCTGTGAACACCAAGAGAAATAAAAACAAAGCAAATATTTAATTAGGAGGTTTCCCCAATATTTATGAAACCTTACTATGTAGTATTTATTTGGCCTGTTTAACTTTTGTTCATTTACATAAATGTTAACTAAAATATAGAAAGCTCACAGATATGTAGGAGGGATTCCTAAAATTATTCTAAGAAAAAGTAGTTTCATGTAACTACCTTCTCGTGACTTGTCTGTACTAACTCAGCAGGGCAATGGAAAACAAAGTCCATCTTACCCAAGCCTCTGAAAATGTCATAATTTTGCTGAGAAAGATCCCAACTGACTGATTGCAGTCAGGATTTGTGGAATATTTGAAAAACTGTATTTCTTACCAACACATTGACTAAAAGGAAGAACTTTTATGTCATAAACAAAATTTGAACTAAGAAATTTTTTTTGCTTTCCATAATCATCTCGAGTATTGCACAAATCAGAAACAGCAAATAAAATCATTACACTTCAGCGTTCTTTTTTCCTAGAATTCTAAATGGAGATATAAGGTCAATGCCAATCAGGCAAATAGGATGAGATAACTGCTTAGAGAGAGCAAATAATTTGCTTGCTGAAAAGGTTTCAATTTTTAAAAGCCTAGACATTTCACACACCAGTGTTAACACTGAAAAAAGTGGCTGAATCCTTTTATCAAAGCATAATACATATTTTATACCCCTGCCAATTGTAAAGAGACCATACACAGTAAACTTAAAAGTATAAGCCCATGCTCTCACACGTCGCTTGTAGCATTATTTTGCACAAACACTATGATTGTGCTATTATGTAATAACAATCAGGTGGATGACCAGAAATAAGAATAGCTACCTTAGTATCCTAAGATAATACTAAATGGAAAAAAAATCCACAAAAAAAACCCAAACCAAAAAAACAAACAAACAACAGCAACAGAAAAGTTAGAATTAATTTCTATGTATTGCCAATGTAATACTTACGTCTAGAAATGTAACTACATGCAGCTATGCCCATTCCCAGTCACTTTCTTGTGATTGCACATGACTAAAGGAGGATAAACATAGATATAAGCAAACAATGCCATGAAAACAGAGGTGTTTGGGTTTTTTCCTGTAATAAAATCTGCATGGAAAAGATGCATTTTCTCCAGCAGTCTTGAAAACCCTTACTGCAGTGTATTTCATCAGGTAAACAATATGTCACAAGTTCTAAGTGATATGAGAGAGAATTTATTGAAATACTTTTTATTTCTTATTAGGATATCTTCTCACTCCACTATCTGCCTGTGATAGTTGTAAAAACTGACTTAGCTACAGACAGATGTAGAAGCAAATTAAAGGATATATAGCTGATAGAAAATGAGGGATCCAGTCTGGCAGAGCTTCCAGTCTCAGGTCTGAAGCTGCTGCCAACAAAGTTCAAACTTTACTGAGCATCTCATATACTTTCACTCAGATTTGTTCTTTGTTATAAGTTCTTCTTCTTGTTTCCATGTCCAGAAACAGTAAGCCCTAGGACTAGCTGTATTTTCAGAAGCCTCCCTCTCCCAGTGCCACCACCTCGAAAGGGTATTGCAAATATTTGTGGATTATAGAAAATTAGAGGTGTTATTTATTTTTCTGTGCACTAGGTTCACATGGCAATGTTTCGGTAGTGAGAGAGCAGCAACGGCAGCCTCTGTGAGAAGACACCAGGAGTTGCCCCTGTCAGACACAGCTGGTTCCGATGGACTCACGGCTGCTCAGAGCTGACCCCACCATGACACCGATGATGCCACTGTGATAACTCATTTAAGAAAGGGTAAAAAGTGCTGTGCGGCAGCTGTGAGACATGAGTGGGAAAATAGGAGAGAAACAGCCCTGCAGACAACAAGGAAGGGTGGGGAGGAGGCTCTGCAGGCAGCAGAGCAGAGATTCTCCTGCAGCCTGTGGAAAGTACCAAGGGGAAGCAGTTTGTGCCCCTGCAGCCCATGGAGGACGGCACCAGAGACCACTGAGAAAACATCACAGTGGGAAGTGTCACTCTACATGTGCTATTTCTAATGTTGCACTTCTGAACACTGGCTAGTGCTGGAGACAGAATAGAGACCTACATAGACCTTAGATGTAAAACTGTGTTCACTTTCATCTTGTTCTGCTAAGGATAGTGAGATCTCAGAAATCTTAGAAGCCTTAGCATTTTCAGAAGACTTAGAAAGACAGAGTAGGCTTCAAACAGAAGTGATAAGTTAAAGGTAGAAATTTCCATGCAAGTTTCATTGGGATGCACTATGGGGAAGATTTTTGGACTTTAGTACTGCTAAAATATTTCTCTGCAAGTAAATTAGATCTGATTTCTGGAAGATGGTATTTAGATAATTTTTAAAATGTTTAAGTCAGCAGTAACTCTGAAGTGCTGAACATCCTTCACAGTTTCATATTCACTACGAGAACTAAAAGTACTCAGTATAGACTCAGATGCAGGAAAAAAAAAAACACTTGAAACAGTTTTTACACCACAATATAGTAAGGACTTTTTATAGGACTCTCTAGGCTTTAATAGATAGATATTAGAGACCTTAATGTAGTAGAATATTATAATAAAACAAGATGAGTTGTAATATAAATGTACATTGACTCATTTGCTAATGATCAACATCAGCCACAGGAACAGATGTCAGCGGTTTCATGTCCTTTCATCAGAAGAGAGACAGAGCCTATTTAAATGTTTTAATTGTTGGGAAAGAAATGGATTTGCTTTTATCCAATCAATACTACTTTGACCAAGAATCAATTAAACTGACAAGGCTTCCCTTATTGAAGTAAGTAGGGGCTTTAATTAAATTCCATTCTATAGTTTAAGTAAGGCACTGGGAGACAAGGAGAACACAAAGGCTACTTTGAATTCGGTGTGTGAATTGGAAGTATGGTTTAGGAGCAAATAATAAATTAAACTTCAGATACATTAATACTTTATATCATACCACCTATCAAAATGAAGCCACACAGAGTGGCCCCATCTATTACAGCATGTATTTCTATTTTGAATTAGCAGGAAACGGAATGTTCCACATGATCCTTTATTTGTTACAGTGACATAGTATGTACAAGGGCATCCTTCTACTTCCTCAGAAAACATCATTAGTACTAAACAGTCTCTCTTTGCCTATTTCCTTAGAAGATCATTGCACAAGAAAGAGACACTGCAGAATAACAACGGGCTCCATTTAATTGGTGCAACCCTTCCCCCTTCCTATCAGCAGCACAACTCAATATTCACTCTGGAGCAAAGAAGTTATTAAAGCATTTCAAATGATATTTTCAAAGGGAATTTTCCTTTTTTCTTATTACCTCTTCAAATCTGAATCACTGGGTGAGAAGGGAGGCCAAAGAGATGAAAAAAAAGCTTACTTGCTAGGAAATTATTGAAAATGATGTCATGAAATCAAACAGGCTTTGGTATAAAAAATCTTCAGAAGAGAAAATACACTTTAAGCAAAAGTCCTAAAATACAAAGTCTTTCTGCAAGTGGCAACACCTCAGATCACTTAGCCTGGAGCTTCTATCATTTCAGTCTCTTGATGTGATGCTATTCCAGCTTATTTTCCTCAAGCTGCTTTGCTCACTAAAGCAAGTAATTAGAGTAGCAAATAATACATCCAGAGTCCCAAATTAACTTTCAATATTATGATCTTTTTTGCTAGTGGCTAAAATAATTCTAACATTGGTAAATCTATATACCTTCCTGCTAAACAGCTATTAAAATGAATGATTTAGTAAAAAACATTTTCAGCATCCTTGTTCTAAAATATTCCATTTTTGTGCAAATTAAATAGCATACTAAGTGATCAGCAGGTTCCCCTGGTTAAATATTCCTTTTAATTGCTCATTGGTCTAGTCCACACGTGTTTTACCTATAGAAGTTCTTATGTCAGGGAGTGTCTCCAACTTGCAGCATGATGGCAAGTTTTCTGTTTACAACAATAGTTTTCAAAGATTAGTGGGTTATTCTCAACATGTTGGACAAATTAGCACAGAAAAAGTGATCCTTTTTGATTCAAGGAGAATTTACTTTTTTCTTTAAAGTGTGATGGCAATTACAATCCTCAATAACTAGCTCAGTGTTTTCCAGCATAACAGATTTTTCTGCTTATAAATACCTTTTTTCAAAATTAATGTGTTAATTTATAGGTTGGATAAAAAAAGTATAAGCAAGTGCATATTATTTTTAATGTTTCATATGGTATTACTATATACAGTAAAGTATTTAATATAGGCAAACTATTTAAACTGAATGAAAAATTTAATGAAAATGAATTTTTTATTTTTTGTTTCCTAGCTGAGTTGAAGCTTTTGCTTTTTAGTTTGCTATACAGCATCTACAAATTCTGAAATATTGGAATTTCCAACAAAGAAATGACATTTACTGAACATTTTTAAGTGATTGCAACAGCTGTGGGTAATTGTTCAAATTATGCTGGTATTCATGGACAAGGTGAAATCCTTCTATACTCAAAATAACAAATATAAATAAAATGTAAAGGCAAAAAGTAAATAAAATTGATAGATAAGTAAATAAATAAACCCCCAAAACCTGCAAAAACTAAGCTTCATGCTTACCCCACTTCTGTTCACAAAGTTACAGCATTTTAACAACATTAGGACTGCATCCAGTATTCATGCCGTATTGGTAATGCTAAACTTTTGAAATTCCCTGTCAAAATCAGTTTTAAATTTGTGTACATCACTGAATTTTTGTCAAGGCTATGAAAATAAAAGTTTTTAATCAGCAGTTTTGATACAGGTTTTAATGAAATTTGCAGATAATAAGCTTCTTGCTGTCTTTCTACAACTGTCTGCACATGATGTAAGAGTAGAGCTCATGTTGCCTACTCTTCCCAATGGTGGACAAGTTAAAACTGCTACTAAAAAAGTGTAATAAGGGGCTGTGATCCACAAAATGTTTATCAGCTCCTGCATAGACCCTATTGAGATATTGACTTTCTTATGAAGAGTTAAATATTTTGTCACTTATAATAGCAACGGCATGGGTTTTTACCCAGAAGAAGTCATTATATAAAGTAGCCTGTAATATATTCTCAGCAGGAATTATCTGTCATGATCTAAGAAGATTTAGTCAAACTCTGGTCCAACTCTGAATGTCTACTTTTGAATTAATAACTTTCCAGCTGCTTTGCCAAGCAGTGCCTAACAGCCAGGATGAAGCACTTCTCTCTGTCTACAGCATCTTCGTGCTGATAGCAAGGAAGCAGCTTCTTTGGCACCTTTTGAAAGATTTTCTGATTTTATTAATTATTTTCTGTACACAGATCATGAGCTGTTTTAGAAAACATGGCATTTTAGGATTTATGATGAACTAACCTGCTTTTTAACATCTTATTACTTTTCCCAGGAGTGCACAAACACATCAGAATGTCTGTCCCAGCATCTGTCCTCAGTGTTCTCCTGTGTCTCTCCATTTTCCACCCTATGTTCTATAAAATGGACTAAAAGGAAGAGTTGATGAGCAGTTATCACACAGATCATGCTAGAGAAGATCACATTTTTTAACTATAATCCCAAATTATTTAGACTTAAAATGCTGCATAAAACCAACTCTATTTCAACTAAATGTCAACAAAGGATCTAAAAATTACTAAAGAAGCTGTTTTCCACATTTCTCTACTTTTTTCTTTGTAAAGGAAATTGTTTTGAGCATATGGGTATCTCTTTACTAATTAAAAACTGAACAACCAAGTAAATCTTTTAATTCTAAGAGAAACATTCACTCTTTTGATCATGTGAAATACGTTTTTCATAATTTTGCTGAAAGGTAAAAATCGGTTTTGAGTGCTATCTCAGAACAAAAGATTTCATAACTGTAGCTATTTTCATATTAACAACCCATATTCCAACATTTCTTCATTCCTTAAACAGTGTACAAAATTTCTTTCTTCCTATAGAAATTTGCACTTACGTTGAAAAATGAAATATTTTGGAAGTCTTACGTTTTTGCATAACAGCTGCATAAACACTCCTTTTTTCTCAGTGATGTCACCAAGATGTCAGTCATGAAAAAAGGAAACTTCGGTTTCCTGTTATACAAAATTGGTAAGAGAAACATTGTGTTTTTCTACCTCACTCCCCAGTAATACTCTTGCAATATCCATTTTATGGTCTTCAGGCTCATGTGTTGAAGAGCAGTTTTTGCCTGCTAATGTGTTATGCAACACAGTTTCACGGGCAGTTCTGGGTTCTGGTTTTCTGAGTAGTTTTTCTCTCACACTCTTCCTTTGAAAAGGAGGAAATAAGCAAGTAGCAAAATCAGCTCCACCACTGGCAGCTATTTTTGAAAGGGCAAGAGCCCATGTCAGAATAAGTACAGGTAAGCACAGTTTCATTATTTTCTTTTTTCATCTGCTTATCAACACGAGTTCTATTGCAAAGAAAAGGACCCGTTTGGCTAATTAATGCTCTGTGACACTGCATTTAAATAACATCATGTTACACTTTTTCTAGATTACTTGTAGTTCATTTTAGTAGTTGGGGGATCAAGATTTCAGGCTTTTATTTGACTGCTACTTCCATTTCAGTAACTCACATTTAAATACATTGCCAGACACATCAAGCAGAGCTAGCCAGAGAGATGCTGTCATGGCATGGATGATATCATGATGGTCAACAAGGGCTGCAGGGGAGACACCTCAAAGAACTAGGGAACTGTGAAGGTTGGATTCCTTGTCAAGCAACTCAGGACTACCAGGCCTTTGCACAAAGCCTCTGTGTATGTGTTTTTCTGTTCAACTCAGCCCCCTAGAGACTGGTGCACAGTCTTACCACACGCAGACACTTTTCAAGTATAGATGCAGAAGTAAAGAAGCATTCTTGTTTAAAAAAAAGCTTATTTTCACTCGGTGACGGCAGTTTCTAGAGTAGGTCACCTCTCATTTGTGTCTTCTGAGTTCTGTTCTCCAGTTTATCAATCATTTTGTCATGACTGAACAACTTAGACAGATATCTATAAAGTTTCTAGAACAATTAGCATATTTAACAAGGCTGAAGAAAACATCAGTTTCCCTTCTGAGAAGGGAGGCTGTAGAATCAGCCTAAGTACCTTTAGATTCAAGGTTAAGTAAGACAGCAGAGTGATGCTTCATCACAGCTGATGGATTGAGTCTTTTAGACATGGCAGAAAAATCAGGATTAAGTGTTACAAGAAATTCAGCTACTGAGCCACTTATGCCATTTTGAGGCTATTTTTTGAAGACCCTGGGGGTTTTCGGCTTTCTGTTTCTAAACACTTGGTTTATTTGTCAGTGCTTCCTGATAAGCAGTAGAATTTTCTGTCATAACTAACTGATACCAGGAAAGAATCTGTAACTGCATTTCTCTAGATACAGCCTTTATTAACCAGTTTGTAGGGTATCAGTGCTGGGCCTAACAAGGTTAGCTTCAGATCTTCAGCTAGGATAAGACCATTGAAGCAAAGCTTATTCAAATTAAAATAACAATCTAACAACAAAAAAACCCAAACTCTGTATTTTTTTCCATCCAACATCAGATAGAACATAACCTGTTCACCCCATTGCTCTCTGTTCAAGCACTAATTTCACAGAGTTTCCCCTTTTTTCTCAGATAACATAGGACATAGGATTTTCCCCACCATTAGCACTGAGTTTGATAGCTTGCTAGCTTGCATCACGATGTTCCTTTAATCGGTTGATTACGTACATGCCCCGGGCAAGTTACTATGTTAACATCTGATGATTTAGCAAACTGCTCTGATTTTGTTTATTTATTTTACTTCTGGCTGAAACATTTTCTAGTATCAATGTTCAAATGTAATGTCTTAGTGAAAGCAGCCTATATTCACAACTTCTGGGTATTTGCTTTAGTGGTAATGGATGCCTTGAGCCGTGGGAAAACAATACGGGTTTTAACGTACATGCTTAACACTTAGTGCTAGTTCCCTAACTTTAAAAAGCCCAGCTTAAATATTTATGAAATTCCATCATTCATTTTGAATCGAGTAACAACTGATTATCTTTCATAGAGATATCTGCAAGATCTGCAGCCAGGTTTCCATGCTGAGTTGCAGGGCTGCAGATGTTGGTTTGACTCTTGTGGGCCAAAGGGTTCAAACTACACTATAGTTTTTCAAATGAAAATTTAATTGAAGCTGTAACCAAGCTGTGAGGGATAGTTCAAATTGGGTTTATGCAGTTAGAAAATAGTGATTTAGGGTGGTGTGTTCAGAGCTTGTCATTAGATAATTTCCTGCATTTATCTGGCATTTGCTTATAAACCGTACAGAACTCCACATCCAGAACGTGCCTGCACAAATTGTATTGAAAGTGTCTTCTTACCTTTCAGCTCTCAAGACATAGGACACTCCAAAACATGCCTACTGACAGGTTTGTTTGTTTGTCTGTTTGTTCGTTGGGTTTTTGGTTTGGTTTCTTTTAATGTCGTTTGTTGGGTTTTGTGGTTGTTGGGTTTTGTTGTGGTTTTTGTTTGGTTGGTTGTTTTTTGCTTTTGCTTATTTTGTTTCTGTTTGTTTGGTTTGTTTTTCTTTAAGCCTTTGGGTCCTTTAAGAAAGGAATTTCAACAATAAAGCCTGTTGGAAATGCACTGGCTGTAGATGTATAAACAGGCTTAATCTTATGTCACAATAAGAAAAGAGTTATTGTGCCTGCATTTTAAATAGTGACATGAATGTTCTTTAAACAGGTTCTTTGACATGAGCAGGATTTCTTAGTATTATCAGCCAAAATTGAATCTATGGCCTTTTGGCTGGAAGAAAAAACTCCAATAACTCACTCCCTGTGAGGATAAAAATTGCTGGATTAAAAATATTAACATTTGTTTGATTTGATTGAATAATTACTTTTTGTGCCAGTGCATTACTGTTTACATAGACCTTTGACCTACGCTCGTTATTTAATTTGATTATAGTTCCTTCCCCATAGACAAACCTGTCTATGAGGAAAATATGCTTGACTGAATAGTAGCGAATATTTAGATAAGGTACCAATGGCTGGAGGGTAATTGCAATATTTAGCAGTTATATGTACAATACTCCATGCCCCAGTGGGATTTCTGCTGAGAATGTGCTTTACATTGTGTAGGAATAATCAAGGGCAGAAAAAAGCCACAAATATTCCCATTAGGGAGTTTAGTGTTGAAGACTATTTCACAGGTTAGGATTAAAATAATACATACTAGAGTAGTAAAAACTCTGGGAACAACCTGAGACAGCTATTTCGTGAGGAACAGAAACTCTCGCGTGCAACTAATGTCATCTGTTACTTCTGCTCTACTACTCCCATACTGTTTCCTCTCCCCAGACCTGAAGGAGAAAAATAAAGACTTTCTAACCAGAATTAACTTAAGCCAGCAATAGTAATCCTACTGAGTTCCACCATGGTTACTCGGCCCTCAGAAGAGCAGAACATTAAGTAGCACATTTTCCAAAAAAAACACCCTTCCATGTGGGCATTGCAGTGAGAAACATCAAGAAAATGGCAGAAATATTTTACCCATCTGACTTAGAGATAAAAAAATCAGTTGAAAAGGGCTTGTTGGACCCTATTATTGCCATCATGAAAGGCATATTTAACGAAAGAAATAAATTGCTTATTACATGCACACTGGTTATCAGCACAGATCACATGTAGAACACAATTGCTAAACAGAAAACAAGTTCTGCAGAGGGCATTTAGTTGATGATCTCATTACAACTAATGACCTTGAACAATATTCAGGCTTAGTTTAACACTCCAAAACCTGTCAGGCACTGCTCTGGATCTTATTTAATTAACTCTCAACATTCTTACGTGCCCCAGAATAAAAGACAAGAATAAGTATCTCAATTCTGCAAACAGTCTTCACTGATTTCAATGTCTCTTATGGACACCAGATTTAGAAATCTCACCCAAGATATTTGAAATATCATTATGAAATGGAATATTTAATTTTATGATGACACAGAAGTCTCTTTAAAGGCATAGGGATTATTTATAGTCCAATAAATATCCCAACGTCTTTGTATGAATAAAGTGTGGTTAACTGTGAATAATATTTCTTGTTTACTTGTAACTTCTTTTCTTTCCATCATCTATTTGTTCTTTTTTAAATACTGTATTTTCTGCAGTTTCAACTAAAAGTTTTGCTCAAGGCTGCCCTTAATCTGGCTCCCCAACACACCCTAAAATGCTACCTTGAGGTCCATAATAGCTGCAATTTATCTTAGCTTGAATGTCAAGGGAGCTGGGCTGAACTTTAGTGCTGCAGTGAAAGGCAGACGGAGAAATTACAATTCCTGGGGTGCCAAACCTAATCATTTTGTTCTGTTCATTCAGCCAAGTTCTACTCATGCAACCTGACTACAGAATGGGTCTGGCCAAGCAGCAGCCTAGATCTGGCCCAGGAGATGAGTTAACCTATGTCCCTGAAACAGAACAGCAAAACTTGCACATTAGAAGTAGAAGAAGATATCTGTCAGAATTCCTGCCCTGTTAAAATTGCTCCCAAGGAAGAAGAAAGAGAAAGCAAGAGAAGGAATGGGATGTGGTAAGAGTGTCATAGGGCATGTTGCAGTATGGCATCTGGAATGTGGAGGCAGGGACATAAAGAAAAATGGAAATGTAATGTGAAAATAAGGGATGTGAAATGCAAACTGGAGGGGTAGGATGAAGGAATAAAGAATACTGGAATGTGAAGAATGAATATAGTTATTAGGAGAAGGACTTAATGGTGTTGTATACCTCACCCTCCCCTCTATAACATTCGTTAACTCCAGGTTGTCCACTACTACTTTGTCTGTATTACAGTTTAGCTACACCATGGATGAAGAGAACCAATACAAAGAGAGAGCCAATACAAATCTTTGCAGAGCTGGTCCTCACAAAGTTTGGCACCAGATGATCAGTCATGATTATTTCCACACCAATCTAATCTAGAGAGCATGGGTTTGCACGGATCCAGTTTCGTTTTTGTTTTGCTGATTCTTGATAGCACTGATACACTCACATGTTCAGCTGGCAGTTTATACCCCATAACAAACCTTTTCCCTTTTATAGAGCTATTTGTAGCAAGATGCTCTGCCTAAGTGGGGGTAAAACATCTCAAATTCGACACTATTTGCAAAAATTATCAGTGATCATTGGAGAAGGTGGGTCATGCTGCTTTTGGTGTTGAAGAATGCTAATCCCAAAGTTAAACATTCTGAGAATGTGAAGAGCAATGTTTCCTGAAAGAATCTGACACTGGGGAGTGTGAGGCAGACAAAGTTTCTGATAAAGGAACCAAGAAGCAATAGAACTGCTAAATTATCTAAAGGCTGCTGAGCTGACACAGCTGGCAGTCAATCACTTTATACTATTAAAACCCAGTCCCACTTTTTAGTGCTGGGAATTTCTAACACACTCCTTCTTGGAGTGTGTGGGGACAGTCCTCCCATGAGTGGGAGACACCATCCAAGATTAATCCTCAAGGCTTAGAGAAAGAGACTTGCCCATAGTTGTTGCTGTGGGTAACATCAATCTCTACTTAGTAATTACTAAGCTAGCTTTGAAATTATTGATTCAATAAATAGTGCACTGTATTAGCGGTTATAACTATCTAAACGGTGTAGTAAGTAATTCAAATTAAATTATTTTAGTCTATTATCATTGCCACCATCAATTTATAGAAATAATCTATTTGATTCGTATGAATATGTTTGGTTTCCCCTCCTTAATCCTGCAGGACAAAGTCATGTAGTGGCTCATCTACACCTGTATAATCCTCTAGACAAAAACTGTTGACAAGTCTGGTACTAGAATTGAATCCAGCTGCTCCGAGACTCCTCTCTGAGAAACACATTAGAGAACAAGGGTGTCCTTTCTGAACTTTGTCACTCAACAGAAGGGTATCCCTGATTAACTTTTTCTGAAGCTTCTGTTTTGCCAGTGACACTATCCAGGATTTCCTTTGCCCAGATGATTCAGATCAGATTATATACTACATCACAGGCTATTTTTCTCACCAGTATCCAGCATGGAGAAAAAAATCCATCAATAATTCTAAAATCCTAAATGCCACAACTTACATCACTTGTAAAATTTTTTCATTTCATGCAGGTCCCCTGTCAAGACCCCACCAATAAACATCACCCTGTGTTACTTGCATACAGTTAACATGGCTACACTACAGAGGCCAAAATTCTCTTGCCTTACCCTGGACAGTAATCCTTTTTAAACTGATATGATTGAGCCAGGACCTTACACTGCAACCATATGAGCCTTACCTCTAAGCAGGACATATCAACTACCTAGGCAGTCATCATGAATAAGCAGAAAACCCAAGCTGTGTGTTACTCAAAGCAAATTATTAGTTCCACATTTTCTGCAAAATTTTGGTAAAGATGGTGAGAACTGGCACAGATAAGTATCATATAGTGATGCTAGTTTGCTTTCAGTCAACTTAATTCAACACTCTCAATTTGGAATTCTCTCTTCTGTGGGATTTTTACAAGGTTTCTATCGATGCATGCAGCTTCTTATTCGAATAGTACTGTACAAGATTGGAAAGGAGAAAATTCACTATTCGGTTTTGCTGCAGACTAGAAATTCCTTTTGGTATGCAGTTTTTGTCAGTGCTGCCTTCTGAATGTGGTTTTCTCTAATGCTTATGTGTCTCTTTAAACAACAAAGAAGCACATGGAAATGAAACACCAAAACCCATATGAGTTGTCTGTCTGCTTATAGTTCCCGACTCTATTAAATAGAGTTTGCATCTGATAGGAGTCAACCTGAGGTCTGGCATCACTTCCCTGGACTTTTATATTAGATTACTGGGCAAAAAAGAGCTGATGTTGAGACCAGTGTTTTGGTCTGCTGTCTGCTAGCTGGCTCTCTTACCCACTTAGGTCTGCTGTCTGCTAGCTGGCTCTCTTACCCACTTAGCTAGCAGGTCAAGTTTCCAGCTGTTTGTCCTCCTTTTGTCCTCCAGGCTCTTCTGTTGTCTCACATACAGAGGTTCAGATTGAAGAAAAGATGAAGCAGGTGCCTAAGCCAAGCGGTAGTAGATTTGCAGGACCTATTTTACCTTTGAGGCTACGAAAAAACCTTAAGTCTCAAGTCTCTTACTTTGTAGTTTAGAGATTTTGCCTGGATTTTAAGCGAAAAGTCTCTGCCTCCTCCTTTTCTGGTATTTTAAAATAAAAATTTTGGTGATGCTGTATCAGATAGTGAACTTAATTAATCCAGTAAGAGGCAGGCATAGAAAACTAATCAAAGACCTTTATTTAAAGGCCTCATAACAAACACTGCATCTGTCAAAGGACTTAAGACTTGAGGTATCTGCGAATGAGCTTTGAAGGAAATGTGTGCAGAATAACTAACTTCTCTGATTCTTGGATATCTACAGCAGCTGAACTTTAACTAAGCAAGCAAACGCTATAGCAGAAATATGTGAGCTATAGAATCTCAGACAGTTACACAAACTTCCTGTAGATTTCATGTCTTCAACTAAATTGAAAAAAACCCTTAAATAAATAAATATTTATTTACATTTTTCTTCATGTTGTTTTTTCTATAAGTCTCAGTCTTAATCTATATGTCTGTACGAAACACTTAGTCCTTGTGTACTCCGACTAGCTTTTGTTAGGAAGGTGTGTTCCTGGAATAAATTTATAGCTACATCACTGTGTTTGGACTGCTTTCACCACCACTGTGGTTATCCGGCATTAAAGGGAAATGTATATCTGAGTCATAGACGTCACAGGCCATCCAAGCTGACATTGGTCCTCAAGGTTTTATGAATCAATTTGGACTAAGGCACACTTAATTTGATTCCTAACTTGATTATCTAGGATTTGATAGATAAAATACTTGGTGCAATTGTTCCAAGTGGGTAAGAGAGAAGAATGAAAAAGATCTTTCTGTAGAACTGAAAAAAAAAAAAAATTTGAATCCTTTACCAAGATGGTTCTGCACTCTTCTTAGAGGCATTAATTATTAATGTAGAAGTATGAATCCAGCCTATCTGTAAGGACAAAACTCAGAAAATAGTGTTGGTCAACTTTTGGATAGTCCATTGCATCTGGGAGTTCATTTTCAACAAACAAGACAATCTGACATGGTCAGCTAGAACAGAGTTTTGGAACAGAAAGAGAGATTTTGTGTTATCTTTATAGAATCAGGAATTACAAGCAGACCAAGAAGGGACTTTCAGCTTCTGATTGACTCATAGCCACTCCATGGACTTTTGTTTCATATATTTTAGACAACATTTTGGAGCCTTTGAACGTGCGGACACAAATAAAATCCTCTGAGGCAACCTCAGCAGCTCAGTTCATATGCCATACTCTTTAGAATCTCATTCTGCCATGTGGAGCTCTACAAGAGGAATTTCAGTTGAACAAATGTTGAGGTTTGTCTGCACATTACCACTGAGTAATGGTGACACAACTGGAGTGCAAAGTTCATGAATAGGAAAAATGAGATCAACAGAGTGACACAATAATAAAAGGGTGGATAAGCGAATATCCCCATCGGACGCATCTAGACTCCTAGAATTCTTTCTTATTTCTTCCTCAGTAAGACTTTGGTATACATCTGCCCCTCTAAGGTCATGCTGTGACTGCCTAGGCCATCTCTATGCTCACTCCGAATTTTCACCGTGCTCTTTTCATCTTCCTTCACATCTCACCTCAGACTCGAGAAGCCCCTCAAGCAACTTATGAATTTCCAGATGTTTTCAGGAGGAAGCTGGGTTTCATTTGATCCAGGTAGCAGTCTGCCTTCCTCTCTGCAGACACCCCTCTCTTAACAGAACAAAATAAAGCACACTAACACATACAAGACAGTGAATAAACAAATCACTCAATGTAAATTGCTACAGTGACTGGCCTTCCCTGGTCATTGTTAATTCCCCCACTCAAAGGGCAAATAAGGTGCTGGCAGTAATGGAACTCTCATTTTTGTTAGCTTAGGAAGACAGTGATAAACTTAGACACTTGTGAAGGCTGAGCAGCTAATCTCAAAAACGGGATCTTTGTCCCCACAAATGCATAACTCCCCAAGCACACTAGAGGATCTGGGCTTTTTAGAAAGTTTTCTACTCTGCAGACATTTTTGTAAAAAGGCATTTTGGGATAAGTATTACTAATGTTCCTCCCTCCCCTTTCTCTCTAGGGTTTCTCTGCCAACACTTGGTATTTATGCATGCAGATAATGAATTTTTGCCATATTTTGATAAAACTGTGATGATTTTCTTACCTTTCTAGTTACAAAATTTAGGAACAAATATTCTTGTCTTTGGATTTCTCTGCCTTTACCCATTTGCAGTACAAGCTTATTTAACTGTATGTCTTGGACAATATTATTTAATGCCAGAGCCATTATTATTTCCTTCCCTTTAAGCTGATGCACATATTCCGTTAAAAATCAATTGTGTGCCACATCCGCAAACATACCCTCAGTCTTATTTCCTCTCATTTTTATTTTCCACTCTTTGCTTGGATAGTTAAACTTCCATTAATACCACTCAGCACACTTCTATGTTTTTTTTCAAATGTTCCATCATTTCACAGTCCAATTGCCATCTGTGGCAAGATGACCTCCTACAAAACGTTCATAGAGCTATTTAAGCTACAAAGCTATAACCTCAGTCTATAATGGCCCTTCACTCTTAATTTCATAAATAAATTTTGATAGCTGTCTCAAGTGCATCTCCAAATGCTTTTTCTTGGATCAGTTTAAGAAATCTAAAGCCCTGATAGAATTACATCTGGCCAAACACGTCAAGGGCAACAAGAGGAGCTTCTGTAGGTATGTCAGTGATAAAAGGAAGGTTAGGGAAAAGTCTTCAAGGCCAGGTTGGATGAAGCTTTGAGCAAGCTCTCTAGTGGAAGGTACCCCTGCCCACGGCAGAGGGGTTGGAACAAGGTGATCTTTGAGGTCTCCTCCAAACCAAACCATTCTAAAATGAATTAGAATTACAATTCTATAATTCTATGTATTAAAAATACTACTTCATTCTACAAATATTTATCTATGTACCTGCTGAAACCAGCATGGTTACAGCAAAGGATTGCTCAAGTACGTTTTGGGTTTGAATGGCAGTGTTTTGGTAGTGGCGGGGCTACAAGGGTGGTTTCTGTGAGAAACCGCCAGAAGCTTCCTCCATGTCCAGTGGAGTTAATTCCAGCCAGCTCCAAGATAGACCCAATACTGGACAAGACCAAACTCATCAGCAATGGTGTTAGCATGTCTGGGATAAAAGATTCAAGGAGAGATGAAAAATCTGCTTCGGAACAAAAGTTGCCAGAGAGAGAAATGAGAATATTTGAGAGCATAAACTCTGAAGAAAACAACGTTAGTGAAGAGGAGGGAGAGGAGGTGTTCCAGGCACCAAAGCAGAGAGATTCCCCTGCAGCCTGCAGTGCAGACCATGGTGGGGCAGCTGTGCCCCTGCAGCCCATGGAGGTCCATGGTGGAGCAGACATCCACCTGCAGCCTGTGGAAGACCCCACACCAGACTAGGTGGATGCCTGAACGAGGCTGTGACTCCATGGGAAATCTGCACTGGAGCAGGCTCCTGGCAGGACTTGTGGCCCTGTGGAGAGAGGAGCCCATATTGGAGCAGGTTTGCTGTCAGGACTCATGCCCCCACTGGGGACCCACGCTGGAGCAGCCTGTTCCTGAAGGACTGCACCCCACAGAAGGAACCCAGGCTGGAGCAGTTTGTGAACAGCAGCCCCTGGAAAGGAATCATGTTGGAGAAGTTCAGAGGCCAGTCTCCTACGGGAGGGACCCACTAGAGCAGGGAAAGGGTGTGAGGAGTCCTGCTTGTGAGGAGGAAGGAACAGCAGAGACAGCATGTGATGACCTGGCTACAGCCCCCATTTCCTATCCCCCTGTGCCACTGTGGGGGAGGATGCAGAGAAACCAGAAGTGTGGTTGAGCCTGGGAAGAAGGGAGGGGTGACGGAAGGTGTTGTTACGATTTATTTTTATTTTTCATTCCTNCATGACCCCACTGGGGACCCACGCTGGAGCAGCCTGTTCCTGAAGGACTGCACCCCACAGAAGGAACCCAGGCTGGAGCAGTTTGTGAACAGCAGCCCCTGGAAAGGAATCATGTTGGAGAAGCTCAGAGGGCAGTCTCCTGCTGGAGAGACCCACTAGAGCAGGGAAAGGGTGTGAGGTGTCCTGCTTGTGAGGAGGAAGGAACAGCAGAGACAGCTTGTGATGACCTGGCTACAGCCCCCATTTCCTATCCCCCTGTGCCACTGTGGGGGAGGATGCAGAGAAACCAGAAGTGTGGTTGAGCCTGGGAAGAAGGGAGGGGTGACGGAAGGTGTTGTTACGATTTATTTTTATTTCTCATTCCTCTCATCTGATTTCACTGGTAATAAATTAAACTAATTTCCCCAAGGCGAGTCTGTTTTGCTGATGGAGGTAATTGGTGAGTGACCTCTCCCTCTCCTAATCTCGACCCATGAGCTTTCCACTGTATTTTCTCTCCTCTGCCGAGCAGAGGAGTGGGGGATAGAGCAGCTGTGGTGGGAACCTGTCATCCAACCAGAGACAACTCACCACAAAGTGCTGCATCAAATTTGATTTGGTTTCCTTGGTTTTTTTTCAGCTTCAACATATACAAAATAAGAAGATAAGAAAAATGGAGAAATTCATATTTGGTATGCCTTTTGACTTTTCTTCTGATCACCTAATTTTCTTANGAGTCTGTTTTGCTGATGGAGGTAATTGGTGAGTGACCTCTCCCTCTCCTAATCTCGACCCATGAGCTTTCCACTGTATTTTCTCTCCTCTGCCGAGCAGAGGAGTGGGGGATAGAGCAGCTGTGGTGGGAACCTGTCATCCAACCAGAGACAACTCACCACAAAGTGCTGCATCAAATTTGATTTGGTTTCCTTGGTTTTTTTTCAGCTTCAACATATACAAAATAAGAAGATAAGAAAAATGGAGAAATTCATATTTGGTATGCCTTTTGACTTTTCTTCTGATCACCTAATTTTCTTCTGAGAAGCAAGAAACAAGCACTGTGTTAGAACTGTGTTAGGTAAAGTGATCACTGGTCAATTTATCAGCAAGTATATATGCCAGTATTTCCAATTCACACTGCTTTTCCCAGTTTACCAGTATCAATACTTCTACATATAAGAAAATATTTTTGGCTCTATTAGCCAAAAAAATCGATATTGAGTCCTAATATAATACATTCTGCACAGTGTTATCTACTGATCTTCCTGTGAGTGTATCAGGAATACACCACTTTGTACAAAAGTCTACAATCAATGTGCTATTTTATTCATATTAAAAGAGACTTTTTTACTGAAATTGCATTCTTTGTTATTTTTAGCACTGCAGATGTTATTTGAAACTTCTTTTCTGAAATTTTAAAAGAAATCAGTATGCAAGGAAGCACTGTGATTTTGCTTAGTGTTACATAAGTTCACTTTTCACTTGGCACATATAGGTATCTTCCAGTTCCTCTAGGAAACAGGAGAGAAACAGTTTATAGTAGCAGTCAAAGCAAACATCATCTACAATTTATTATTTCTGGGAATCACCAAACAAGCGTATGAAAACATTTGTTAATTCAACATGACAAAATTCTTTGCCTAGGTATGGCTGGCTCCTTTCTGTCTCCTTCACATTCTTAACTTTATGAAACTCGGACAGTTCCAGGGACAGCTATTCCTCAGTTATTGTGATTTGAGTAAGAAGAGTTCCGTGGAACCTCTGTAGATAGTGTCTGTCAGTTGCTTATATTTTTGGAAACAGCCACTGTTTCTTTGTTACTATGCAAAACAAATATCCCTTTAAAAATCACAGAATTCTAGATGCAGTCATCAGTGGCAATTGGGAAGCCATGTATATTTGGGAAATAAAATTGCAAAAGCCACATAAGCTGTATTATTTTAAAAATGTGCTTATTTTTCTTAATCGTCTATCCATAAATCCTTTCATTCTTCTCTTCTGAGGTCTAGAATAACCAGAATACAAGATAATGAAATTTTGTGCTGAAAGGATTTCTGTTGAATGCATCTTTAACAAATTCCCTTCATTTCAGTAATTTTTTGGCACTGGTATTGTGAAGTAAAATTTTGAGTCTGGAAAAAATGGCAAGCAAGGTTTCTTGGGTTTTTTGTTTGTAATAGCTTTTTAATCATTATAGACTGGGAGTTTTTCCAGTAGTCCAGAAAAAATCAGTTAACATCTATTGCCTATTAGAGGCAAGAATAAAATTTACAAGAAAGTCCTGGCTTTATTTCTTCATATTTGCATGACTCAGTGACTGACAGGAAAAACCACAGCTTTGACTGTGCCTATCAGACAAAGTGCCAACTTCTTTAAATGAAAAGAAAACCTTTCAGTTCCCTGGTATTTCTGCTTGAGATTTTCTACATGGCCCTGAAGTACATAGTTTAGGAAAGAGACAGTGACCTTCTGATGCAACAAAGTGCAGAACAGAAGCTCCAGTGCTTTACACAAACGAGTTGTTTTGCCCTGCCTTACTGGTGTATAGTGAGTGCCTACTGGTAATGGTGCAAAACACAAGTGACATAATTTCTGTGTCTCTCTCTGATGTCACAGAGCATGTCATGAGCGTCAATGACACCACACACGCTCCTCACTGCTAATAGTGGTGGCACTTCAGAAATAAACTGGGTGGATAATGTCACAAGGATTTCTTACTAAAGCTTGAGTCCTTGCCAGCCTTTGCTGTAGCCTGGGGACACCAGTGATGGATGCAGTTTAGAACAGGTCTCTGTTTGCTTTCATACTAAATATGAAAAGCATACTCTACAAGACTGTCTTGGGGTGAGCTCAAAGATAACTTTACTCACTGAATACTCACTTAGCACTGCACTAAAGTAACAAACTGGGCTTTGACACACATTATGTAGCAAATGTACCAGTTGTGCAATTGGGATTTGCACAGGCCACTCTCATCCAACTTTTGGAATATCTAAAATGAGCACTGGAAAAGGCATTGGCTTACAAATTTACGAAATAATAATTTTCTAATAACCATAGTTACTAAAATGAGATCTATTAACTAGGTAACAAACATCCATGCTATATTTTTGAGAATAGGCAGGATCATTATGCATTGGTTTATCAGCTAAGTCACCAATTATCCAATCCTTTTCTGTTATTTAGAAGTTTCTTGTTCTTTCTTCGCTAATATTAGAATCAGTGGGAAATGCTATTATATATATGCACAGACCAGGAGCAGCTGAACCAGACAATGACAAAACTGAGTGCTGTTCACAGTGTACACCTAGGTGGAAAGTACACAATGCCTGAGCACAGGTGTTTTCCTTCCTTCCTTGTACTCTATCACACACTGCAATATAATATCTCTATTTTTTGTTTGCACCTATCAGATTGCTGCTGCTACCTCTGAGAAAAATTCATGTAATTGAATTCCAAACAGGAATATGATTTGGAATCAGAGATTTTTAAATACAGTTCAATGAATATCATTACTTCAAAGGAGTGCTACTAGCTTAGATCAGTGTTTCCTCATCCTGGTTAAAACAGGGTTCATACTCCAACTATAACCACAACTACAAAAACAAAAGCAACAGTTGTGCTGTGTGATTCCACTCAGGAACAGTTCCCAGGGCTGAGTGGTGCGGATGAAAACAACAAATAGCCATCCTGCATCAGAGGCATTTACACACCACCTTTTGGTCACAAATAATTAACTTTCTGAAGTAAGCTTTAGGTATAGACCTGTTATATTGACTGCAACACATCTTTTATACTTAAGCTTGATCATTAAAGCTGCCAGATTTCACTGCAAAGAGCCATGTTTTTTGGGTTTTTTTTCATATTAGTTGGGCAGATGTTAAACCATATCAAGTCAACATCTTGAGAGGAATTCCGATATTTTATCTTGTAGAGTCAAATTTAAAATTTAAAGGCTCACTTTAGTAAAGACTTCATGGTGAAAAGCAGACTAAAAAGCAAAAAGAAGGTAGTTTTCATATGATGTATCTTTTCTGTAATAATGTGAAATAAGTAGATTTTACTTTTGTAAAAAAAAAAATACAGAGCCAAGATACTAGTTCCTTTTATGTAGCTACTCAGCAGATGAAAACTGCTTTAAAAATATGTGGTTCTGTTTTAATGCTCTTGTGTTGTCAAAAACTTTCTAAGGTCTTAAAAAATTGCTGCCAAATTAGTCCCGTCTTGTGTTTCCATTAGTTTTGTCTGCAATGAGTTGCTCTTACAATCAGGTACTGCCTGTGTTGTTAGTTTAAGCAATTGTTGCTTGAATTTTTTGCACCATAATAAACTGAAAAACAAATTTTGTTCTTCTGTAATATAAACTTTAAAAAATACATAGCAGTAAAGAAAAACAAACAAACAAAAAAATAAGCCACAAAATTACCAACCACAAAACCCAGAAGCTTTGTAGTAGCAACTATTTTAATTTTCTCAGGTTTCCTGTTGGTAGTATATCGTTAATAATGATTTGTGGCTCTAGTGGTTAATAAGACATAACAGATATTGCTCTCTCTTACTTAAAATCAATGTTGAATTTGCATTGTAAGCAAAATATTTGTTGGGCCCATACTGTAGACTGAATAATACCAGATGCACTACGGTATTAGAACCCTACTGACTATCCTTATTTGTGAGCTACAGAATAGCTCTGTTTAAGGAACTTCTGTGTCTAAACCCATTTATTCCTAAATTCTCTATGCCACAAAATATTGTGCATCACAGATTTTTTGGGAAAATCCAATGCAAGCAATAAATTAAGATGTAAGTTGTCTTGCAGTGAAGTTTTCATTTTGGAAGTTAAGATCCAGAAAGGCAAAATTCATATGTGTATTAGGCCGATGCTAACTCATTAGGATTTTGCATAGGTTTCTTTCCCATGGCAACACCACTGTTAATTATAGTTTCTGTTTATGATTTAGAAGAAATTCTGTTCAGAAATCGGAAGAATTGGTAATTCATTGCAATTGAGGAACACTTATTAAATGTTTAATTGCCTAACTAGTTAGTTAGTAGTGTCCGAATGGGGTTTGGCTCATTCTTCTTCACATACAATCCATTTAATCAAGTTTGATCAAAAGCAAGACTGCAAATCCATAATATCGAAGATGAAAAACACATTATTTAACTTTACACTTGGCCTTATTTTATGTCAAAGTAACTCAAATGCAACATTTAAATTTTCTGATCAGAAATAAGAATAGTTTTTATTGTACCATATAAAATTCTAAGCACACAAAGGAAAATTTGGAAAAATATACCATTTTCTACCTTCTCGAGATTTTCAGTGAAAATTGCTTTCACAATTATTACTGGTCAAGACAGCCAAAACTTCTTGACTGAATAGAGAAGTGGTTCAATATTAAAAAATAATTCAAAATCTCCTCCGTAATTATGTCTGTCCCTTCCCTTCCCTTCCCTTCCCTTNCTTCCCTTCCCTTCCCTCTCCTTTTTCTTTCTGTCAGAGAGAGAATATTTATAATCAGCACAGAACAGGCAAAGTATAATGATCAATTAAAATTCTTGAGATCTTTACTGAGTTTCATATTTCTTTTGGTTTTATACCTCTAGTGATACATTTAATCATTATTTAAAAGTCTAAAATACGTCAGGTGAGTTGCCTCCTGGAAGTGCTACTCTCAATCATTTTCTTCAGTTTTCCACAAAAAATCTACATGAACTCAGATTTCCACACTCTTAATGTATAAAATTAGGTGAGATAAATGATGTATCTCAAGCATTTGAGGTGATCTTGCCAGTTTAGAGATCTCTAGATGACAGAATATTGTATAATACATTATCCTCTTTAAAAATGTGTTCAAGTCCTCAAAATGTTACTGTAATGACAGCACCATCACTATCAGAATCAGGTTGGAAAACTCACTAGTATGCTTCTCATGCACTCCTGAATGTGAGTCTGAGTCTCTGCAGAAAGCCCATCAACCTTTTGGAAGCCTTGCAGAGGATGAATTTACTCTCCAGTACATTTTTGTCGATCTTCATGGCTGTGAACAGCAAAAAATCCTAGAAAATTTGATATCTTATACATTCTGTGTAAATTTTTCTTGTTTCCCCAATTTTTGTGAGTAGTCTTTGAGGTCTTTAGTCAAGCCCACAGAATCAAACTGAGTGAGCCAGCAGGGATGGATACCTGTCATAACCCTCACCCCTATCAAACCCACCCTTACAGCTCGTGACGTTGGCTTATCTATCAATTTTCTAGACGCAGGTTGTGTTTATAGTGACATTTCCACTCCTCAGTATGACACGGATGTAGCCACATGGAACAAATACGTGTGCTAGTGAAACATAAGTTTAGGGCTACACACTTACAGACTTGCATTCGTACTGTTTCTGAGCATCGTCTTGAGACAATTTTGGCCCATGACAATTGATATTCTATGAGATACAACCCAGTTCCAAGGCCCATTCTTGGCAGGCTAACTTGTGCTGGGGGAAGGAGATTGATATCAGAGGTATTAGTGGCAGTGCACCTTGGCTGTTAGATTTTTTAGGCTGGGAATAACACAGAAAGCTTTGGGAGTAGAAGTAAAATGTTAATTTTAATTAGTGTGAAATCTGAAACTGTAAAATTAAGCTGAAATAATCAATGTGAGGTAGGAAAATGCTCCAGTAACTTTGACAATTACTCGGAAAATATTAACAATGGAAAATACATCACATATAAATGTTTTATACATTGTGCTACAGTATACTTTGAACAGGAGCACCCAGGTACCCATATTCTCTAAACATATTCAGGATTTACAGAGAACTACATGAGAAGAACATAAAATTATTCTGAAAAGTTAACAAAACCCCTGCATTTAAGATTATGAAACCTTTTTTTGCATTGATGCTTGTTTATTTTTCATTTACTTTGAGTTTTCGAATTCACAAAGTTGGCATTTTGTTCACACAGTAATATTTTTTGTGCTTTATGAGAAATCAATTAAATTATGATCTAGACTTTGCAGGGAGTTAATGGATAGCAATTTAAAGAATTATTGCTGTGCTTCAGGTAATATCAAGTACCTTATCCTGCCTACGTAATTTCTGTGTTCCTACCACTTAAGCAGCTACTAGGAAGTGCTTCTAACACAGTCTTATGTTCTGTATCTGCAGAATTACACCCCATTGCCTCAAATCCAGATGTTCTATATTGGTTACCATAGAATTTAAGATGTGAGGTAAGGCCATTCTATAAAGGTAGTGTAGTGTCATTTATTTAGGGGAAAAAATCAAACCCAAGAAAACAGATTCTAAATTAAAAAGGTATGAAAATCAGTATTAAAAAAAAATTAAATTTGCTCAAAAAGCTGTTAGGAATAACATCATTCTGTCTAACCCAGCCTGGGATAATTGCATATCGGAAGGTATTCCATATGCTAAAAGCAGCTGTGATCCAAATGGATGCGTGAGCTACGTGGGAAAGAAATGCTTATGATTAGATGCAAGTAGTAAAAGAGTGACATAAGCACCACTTCCCATGCATCAAGGAAGGGGTACTGAGGTGTTTTTACTGCAAAGCACTACTTTGGTGACTCAAAGCAGCCATAAACTTCACACATGGATTCATTAACCTGAGCATACCAGGGAATCTGACCTTTTTGAATATGAAGCTGTTGCCAGTTACAGTCTCTTCACTATTTAAACTTATTCATAAAAAAATTTAAACACTTACTGGTTTGGGGTTTTTTTTGGCATAAGGTAGATGATTATTTTTTCCAATAAAGAATTTTTTCCCCATTTCACAACTCAAACACTCCCGAGAGACTGTGGAGGGGGAGACCAGGACTAGATGCCTTTCTGGCATTTCTTCCACTGCTTGGCGATTGCTCTTGTTCACTTTGCAAGTCTATTACAATTACAGTACATGTGGCTATTATTACTTTTTCATGGAGTTAGAGTCAACCACTCACTCACTTTCATCTTTCACCTACAAATAATCAAAATAATGATGTTTAGCTTGTCTAGCTGTAACAAAAATATATACATCATGTACATGAATATTCTGGTTTATGATCCTCTCAAAATTAAATGTGTTCTTTAAAACTGTATCTAGCATATGGGCATTAGCACAGACTTTGCTTTGTCATGCCTGGGCATGGATAAGCGGAAAGTATGAGATTATAACCAAGTCTGCTGAGTCCTCCTTAATAATCCAAGTGGAAATGGAGAATCCATCATCAGCAACTTTCCTTGTTTTCCATATGGCAAGACAAACAAGAGACACCATGATCCACATCTCACCCCCTCATTGTCTGGAGCAAAGACAAACAGTTGCTGCCCTGGAAATATGAATTTATCTAAAATGTGCCAAGAAAAAAGTCTCTCGAGAACTCTTGACAGTCTCTAAATGTTTAGATTTGTACTTTGTTGCTATGAGTAATAATTATTTAACTTCTCTGTGAAAAAGAGGACCTTTTACTAATAGGCTTCACACTGCATTATGACATTTCACAAGGTTGCTATATTAGTCCTATCATTCAGAGCAATGAATTATTGAATCACCTACATATCCCTCTTCAAACTACTGAACTACTCACTGTTGTACTGATGCAAATATTTAATAAATAAGCAGAATGTAAAATGTCTTTATTCAGCTTTAAAAGAAGGTTATAAAGTTTTAGTAGAGCCAGTACTATTACTAATGCTAGGTAGTAAATTTTGTTTGCAGCTTTCAAAGTCTGTTGTATCCAAATTAGCTTTGGCTTCATATTTCATGGAGATTGTACATTCATTTTTGAGGTAAAAATGCTGCAGTCCTTCCAGTGGTTCTTTGACACCTTTGTATTCTCAAACCTCAAAATGCTCCTCCAGGGAGCAGATCTGTCCTTCACCTTCCTTTTATTTCACAGATTAACAGAGTATTCTGAGTTGGAAGGGACCCACAAGGATCATCAAGTCCAACTCTTAAGTAAATGGCCTGTGCAGGGATTGAACCCACAATCTTGGTGTTATCAGCACCATGCTCTGACCAGCTGAGCGAATTTACTACAGGTTATAATTATTTTCTAAATTAATATTTGTGCAAAACAGGAAAAATTGTGGGAATAATTTTAACTGCAGTGTGGAGAGAAGTATGGGGCGCTCTTTATTTTCCAAAAAGCATTTGCTATTGAGATTAATAGCTCTTAGTGACAAAATAAGATAAAAATAGACATTCTAAAGCATACCCCCTGACATTAGCTTTCAAAGGCATTTACAGTCTGCTGTAAAGGCTGGAAACATTACACAGGGTGCTTGAGATATTGAAAATTAACTGTAGAGTATTCTGACAGAGTAGCTTCAAAACAGAGATAACCTGAAAAATTTTGATTGCAAAGCATCTTGCTGCAGTGGGGAATTTCTTTATCAAAAAAATCAAAAGAGGTTTTGGTCAACTCATCCTGTTTGCTTTTGTTTAATGGGCATAGAAATTAAAAATTTTCCTTTTGTTGTAGGAACTATAATAGATTGACTACTCAGATATGGATACAGAGTGTTCAGCACAAAGACTTTCACAAGAAGATAAGGCGGTATTGGAATATTCCCCTGTTGTCCAAACTCACATAGAAAAATAGCATAAGCAGTAATTACTTACACCTGGGCCATTTTCTCTGAAGAGAGACACTATACTATAACATACACTTAAGACTTATTTTGATGATAAAGAGTGTTTTTCAGTCTCTTTAGATCATCCACATACATTTTTCATTTGAGAAGCTTTGAACTTTCTCTTAGACAAACTAGAAATTTACTAAGAATGATCTCACTAAAATCTTTTATTTCTCATGTAACATAAAAATCTCCACTTATGACCACTGTAGTTTTATGGAAATGAAGTTTAATGGAAAAGTTAGAGATCATAGAACATCGCTCGTGCATTTTAATACATGAAAACAAAATTAGTGTAGAGATCACGATCAATTCTTTTGTTGCCTGGAAACATTAAGGTTCTTAAACAGGCATTTAGCCGAGTTTTTGAAAACCAAATGAGTACAGACATACCTGCTCGATAATTTGGGAACACCTGTATGGAAGCACCTACAAAACATCAAAAATTCCTTTGTTCTAGGTCTTGGGAAAGTGTGTGTGTCCTAAGGAATTTAGCTCAGTAACTCAGCACTGCGTGGATGTCAGGTCTGGGAGAGGAGTGAGCACTAAGAGCAGCACATTGATGCCTGTGAGACTCCCGAGATGATGCAGATTCAGTATCAGCCTCTCCTTTTGCACTGTGTTGGGGTACAGAAGTCCTGAAGTGACCAAGCTGTTGGTGGGCAAATTTACCCACTGGTTTTAGAGCTTAAGCTGCAGTCCTGGCCTTGGGGGTTGGCTATCACACCTGAAATAGTCACCTCAGGGCAAGCTGAAGTGTATCTGTAGTATACTCTAGCCATTTCTGTGACTGCAGTGCTGAAGCACTTTTATTTTTATCCATTGCACCAAATTTTTATGCTTCGCTCATAACTGGCAGAGAAAAAAACCATTATCTCATCCATAGCTGTTAAGTGCCCTAATTACTTACTTCAAATAACTCTTCCAGAAAACTTTTAGAATAGCTTGAAAGCTCTCAACAGCTTACATCTGAAAGCCAAATGTACAGGCTATAATTCATTTACACTTTGTAAAATTATGTAGGTCCTCAATAGGTCCCACAAATCATTTCAGTATGATGTGGTCTCATTTAAACTTCATAAGTGATGTGAAGCAAACTTTTTCAAGTAGGAAATTCTGGGTTTTTTTCTTTCATTGGCATAGTTCCAACCTGTAACTGCTCTTGTTCAAATTTTTATCAATATCCAGTTTCTTCACAAAGCATTCCAAACACTCATCTTATTTCATGTCTAAGGACCAAACCTAGTTTAAATGTTTTAGCTGCCTCAACTTTTTTTAAGTTACAAAATCCTCTGTTCATTTAAATTGTAAAGTTCTGGAGTTTTTTGTGTACGCTGTAACAGCCATCCAGCAGTAGGGCTGTGTGTATATAAAGAGATTTAGGACACTAATTACAGAGGGAAGAAATGTATGAAGAATATTTCTTGAATGTTATTTTTATCCAAGAGATTTATAGGATCCCTTTCTGCTAAGAATTTTGGTAGTAATTAATTATATGATGAATTGAGGGTTCTCTCCCCATAAGATCCTTTGTGTTCAACTTCCTAATGCCTGAGTACTGCAATTTTCAACCTTCCTATAATTTTGAGGTAATACACAGAAATAAACTTTTACGACATCGTAGAATGATCCAATATCATGTGTAATTATCACCTAATTTCTTTTGGAATATTATTTATTTTTAATGATTTTGTGTGTCCAGTGCAACTATAAAGGTTACAGAGGATAATCACCTTACTGATTTGAACCCTCTGCTATATTTTCAGCCCTATCTTTCTTTTTATCCTGTTTTAAAAGTGACCATCCTCTGTGATAACATGTCTTAGCATTCTCCTTTTGTTTTTAATGAAGGTTCCTGGTTTTTTTCATAAAGTTTTGATGCATGTCAGTTAATCAAAAATCAATTAATGTAAATACAAATATGCATCAGGTGAGGTAAGTTTGAAAAACAAGCAAAAAACCAAATTATACTCACAGAAGTGATGGCAGATCAGTTCTCTGTCTGTCTCTCCATCACCACTCTGGCAAATCTTTATTTGTGGGTTCTCTTTTTCTGTGAGAAGCTCTACATATTCATCTACAACAGTGATTAGCAAGAAATCTGGACTATTTTGGAGAATCTCTGTGTGAATGGGATGGAACGGACTAAGGTAAAACCACCTCCAAAAGGTTTCATAATTTATTGTCATTTAAGTGTCTCCATTTGCATTTTGACAATTTTCACCTATGTAGAAAAGTACATTTTGAAAAATGGAGTAGAAGGAATTTGGCATATAAGGTTAGTATGAGTTCATGCTTTGCAAATACTCAGCAATACTCACAAAAATTATGTGAGAAAGACAGGTACAAATTATATAAATTAATTTAATCTCCAGGAACCAAGTCCAGTTTGCAAACAATTTACATGTGTTGGATAGAAAATTCACTGCACAAAGATTTTCTCAAATATTTAGGTACTGTTATATAGTATTTATCCTACCCCGAGATTAAAAAACAAATCAAAACACAAGCAACACATTATTCTGAAAATCTTCTAGTACAATATGTAGATTTTGTCCCTTTTTAAAAAATTGTTGTCAGGAGAAAGGGGTGAAATGAAAGATAATCCCTACTTCTTTCTATACTTTGGGAAAACAATCACACCACTACACAGCATTGTGAGTCTTATTAAGTAAGTTTCTTTCTATTTTTAATTCTCATATTTTGCCCACATTTCATAAGGCGCTCTGGAACTGAGCCAGTAAAGAATGCAATCAAACGCTTGGCTTTGAACATGTGAAAAACCTTCTGCATGTACTGCCTCCAAGATATATTTTTAAACTACTTCCAAGGAGAGTCAGAGCAAACTTATCTAGTTACTGCATGCATGGTCACTTTGTGCGGGCGAACGAGAGCAAAGAGCAGTGCCACCAGCAGCTCCATGGCTGGCACAGGCTGTCTGTGCCCAGAGGGACCAGGCATTGGATTGTCTGACAGAAGTATCAAAGTCAATGTGATTTATTAAATTAAGAAAAAATAATGAATAATCAGAATTTATATGATGTTTTGCAATATTAGAAGCAAATACCTCTGCCCACAATGATTCCACAATATATCTTAGTGCAACGAAAATGTTCTGAAAAGAGAGAAAAACGCTCATAATGTCATGTAAAATACTGAACTATATGTAGACAAAAAACCTGAATTTTGAAAGTATCCTTTCCTTGTAGAATAGTTTAATCAAAAGTGGATATAGGCTTTTTCTGAAGTTCTAATTTTTTTCAAAGAACAGGAGCTATAGCTCAAAAACTATTCTGGATTTGAGTATTGGAGACAAGACAAATTACTCTACACAAATACCTAAATAAAATACAAACCAACCCAAAAGACAGTCTACATTAAATTTAGGTCACCATTATCAAAGAACATGGTGGCTTTAAAATACGGGTAGATCTTTTTATGAAAGGAAAAAGATTAAGCCAAAGTAGGAGGGTGAAATGACAGAATATTTATTTGAGACCACAAGCCTAAGGCAAATATACATCAATATGAGAAAGGTTTGTAACTAACAGATTGTATTTCTTAATCTTATGAAGTGTGATTCAGTTTAATAGACAGAGTACTTTCAGCTTCCCATCTCTGTGTGGAAATATATTTTAATTATTCCCTGAGTTTATTATATATTCACCTTGAAGTCAACTACTTGATATGAGTCAGATTGTATATAACAGGGCTTCAAACAGGTGTTTCAAATCTTCATACAGGCCCTCAGTAAAAACATTCCTCGGTGGAAATAGCCATCTTTGCCTTTTTCACTGATGCATGAAAAATCTAGCAACATTCCCTTTTTTAAGTAATGAGAATATGACTTTAATTATTTTTGCTATACATGATAAAAAGTATATTTGAAGGCATATGATTGTGATATTTTCTCTGCAAGTCTAGAGGTGGCTGGACTTTTTAATTTTTTTTTTTAAATTTCAGTTAATCATTCGTCACTAAAACCATTGTTTTTATACATTTTAAGCAACTGTTTTGCAATGCTGGATCAGAAAAGACTTTCTAGAACTGCAGCAGAGTTCATAAGGTTGTTCCGTGATTTTCTCAAGACCTTTTATGTATAATGAGGTCATTATCTTCAGATAGCATGCCACATGTTTACAAGAAAAACTGCTTGAACCCAATAGTCCTTTCTTGTTTAAATGTACCAAGGGCATTGACCCAGTGTCATGTCCTTGACTTCAGGAGGCTCATAAGCACAGCAGAAGACAACACCTCCTATAACAATTCACAAGGAAAAAAGAACTTAAACTAACTAAAGCTTATTTTGAAACACTGTAATTTTTTATGGTAGATGAGAAGCTTTACAGAAGGCTACTTTGTTGGCTTACAGCTGGCATCAGAATTTGAGTTCTGCTTTCATTAACATAGCACTGATAAAGAATATAAATGTTACAGAATAGCAACTAAATCCTTTCAGAAAATGACGATAAAAACAACAAACAAACAAGCAAAAAGACCCCAGCACTTGACTGAATTTTTTTGAGCAGATACAAAAGACGCCGAGTTTGAATATTTTACTCATGTTGGACTAGAAGAGTTTTTCTCCTCTCCTGCACTGCCCCCCCTTCCCCCATCATGAGCAACGTCTTTGGTGGAACCATATTTTAAAAAGCAATTAATATTAATTTCTAAAATAGTAGTCAGTACACTGCGCACTGAAGGTTAATCCTTTGGGTATTAATTTAGCTTTATCACAAAGCAGACAGAATGTCTGCATTCATTTCACTGTATTTAATATATTATCAAAATTAAGGTCTCTATAAACAAAAATAGCTTTCTTTGAAAGCAGTAGAGCTTAGTTGATGCAAAAGTAAATACAGTGGTTATTGCAACTGCTTCAACATACAGCATGAGAATGTACATTTAATACATAAAGAAAGTGAATTATCTGCATCATTTGAAGAGTACAGGCTCTCCAGCTCTTCTATTTATTTATACATGCCCAAGATTTCTTTGTGCATACAAAAAGTTCACTTTCATACTAAAATAGTCTCTGATCCTCAGTCTTTTAAAAATTGAACTCAAATATCCTGTTAAAACGTATATTTTTATACAGCATATTAAATTTCAAAAAGCTATCTACTTAAACAGCTAGAAACATTTTCTCAGTTGTAATTAAAATAATTCTGACTTTTAAAAGACCATTTCTATTATTAAAAATAAATTTAAAAAATAACTAGCCACACGTACTAGAACAAACTCATTTTTAGTCTTGAATTTAGTAGTGCAAAACACTGTCCTTGTTCAAATGTGTTTCAAGACGTTTTGCTCTCTGAGAAAGTGAAGATTAGCAATGCTCTTTTACACAGTATATATAGCATATATAGGGTTATCCAAGTTGTCTTACTTTCCTCAGACTCACTGGAAACATTGCCTGAAATCACCATGAAACACTGAAATAGAGTTTAAAAATGCCAGCGTTTATATGGCAAACTATTACATGACAGACAGGCTCATTTTGTAATTACCTATTACCAAGCATTCACAGACTTGTGTGGCTTTGCATCAACAGGTCCACAAAAAGACTGATACAAAGCAATAAACAAATGCACGAAATGCTGTCCTGATATCATGAGGATACCTGTGTCAGCGTGGCCTCTTGGAACACAGTCAAATGCTAGACCTGTCCCAGCTCCTCAGCAGACAGCGTTTCCATCAGCAATCCAGTGTGGCAGAAGGACAGTGACAGCTTAGCTGAGTCAAATTCACTGTCTATGATACAATTATTGCACTGCTGATTACTTCAGACTTTGGTGAGTTAATCCTTGGGGTATTAATTTACCGCTCTGACTGTACAAAACAGATCCTAGTGCTTTAACCTTTTGAGGGTTGTCACTGTAATTATTCCATATGGCATCACCAGTAAAATTTTCCTGTGCATCTTTCCAAGTAAACAGACTTTGGGCTTTTTTCAAGTCAATCAGTTAACTAGAATGAACTTTATATTGCTTTCAAGTACTGCAAAATATAGTGATCCTCTTTTGAGAAGAATTTCATTATTTTGAAGTGTTGCTATATTTCAGTTAGGAAGGATCTTCATTATTTCAAAACATCTTCCTGAAAGAAGGTCTTAAAATATCCTATTATATCTAAATTCAAACATGATTCTGGTTTTATATATACAGATGTAGGAACTGTTTAAACAACATATATTGTGGAAAAAAAATTCAACACGTTTAAATAAAAATCCTGAACCAGGCTACCTCAACAAATCTGAATGCTCTGATAATATTTTTTGAAACTAAAATTGAAAGGGAAAAAAAAATCCCACTTTGGTAAATAAAGTTCACTTATTTCACCAGTTTTATATCTACTGTCAAAATTTCTCATAACAATTGACACCTACTTGGATTAAGTTGTTAGAAAAGTAAAAAATACTATGAATTAGGTTTAAAACAATCAACATGAATACAGTGTCCAAAGCGGGAAACTCCAAGGTGTGGATGATTTCTCCTGACTGTGAAGTAAACCTTGAACGTGATCTATTTTGTTCTCTGTTACAGTGTTTTATTTCAATGCTACATTTCTTTGTGTGTAACGGGAAAGTGAAGAACAGAGAAGAAATATTTTCAGGTGGTCTTTGTCAAGATCTTTCCTGAGAAAGTCATAGTGAGCTAATTAAGCTTCGGAAATAGGGCAGTATCATCACGGATTAAATACTGCGTGTGATCTAAATCTCAAAGTTTACAACTGAACAATCATTTTCCTGCTATAAAGTTTAAGAGTGTGCATCTTAAAGTCTGAGAAAGAGTACATTAAGTGATTGTATTTATATTATCTTAAACGAGAGCTAAGATGGAAAATTTTGCAGTGAGACAGCATTACTTAGTTTTTGAGAGGACTGGTAAAGATTTCATATCTCCACAAAAATGGCAAAGAGGCAAACTGAGTGTTTCAGACAGAGTGCTTAACTGAAGAAATTGACCTCAGCATCAATTTAGAAAAGGCCGTTAAGATCTCTTCGCAAATTATGAATAGTGGTGAGAAAAGATACTGAAATAAGATGTTTGGAAATAAGTAAGACAATCACAGAATCACAGAATATGCTGAGTTGGAACTGACCCACAAGAATTATCAAGTCAAACTCCTGGCCCTCACTGCCAAGAGCCACAGCACGATGAGCAATACGCAGCACACGTTAACACCTCCGAATGAATCAGTGCTGAAAGCTCGTTTGGCTATGTTACCAGAAGTAGCAGTAAGACCCTCTTAAAGAAGAAGTAAAGGAACATAGAGGAGTGAGAATGAGGCTAGCTGAGGGTATTAAATGCTTGCAGAAGAAGAAGGACCGATTTGACAAGAACTGTGATAATGTAGAGTACTCATATCACAATTAAAAAACATAGCATGTAAATACTAGTACATTGGTTGAATCACACAGCTGTGCTTATTACTGTTATTAACATTGAATGGAATTTGTTCAAGTCACTTCATGATTATACATATATAAGCATGGATGAAATTTCACAGCTTCTTGTCTGACCTCTTTGAAAGATTTGTGCTTGCTTTCTTTTCAGACTGCAAACTAGCTCCTTCAGATTTACCTACTGCTGACAGGCTTTGATAAAGCCACTTATTTGTTCTTTATGGATCATCTGAGCTGTTCCTTACTTTTATACATCAGAACATTGTTGTGTTGATGAACGTAAGAAGCCCCTTTGATCCGTGGGCATTTTTAAAACAGACAGTAAAAGACTGCATAGCAGACAACTAGTGATTTATTTTTTGAAATTTTATTCTTTAAAAGAAAAGCATTACTGTAGAGAAATAATCTTTCCCAATTTTAGTTTTTAATTAGAATTTATAGATGTACCTTAACACTCTTATTGTGCATTTTCAATAACACTGGACTGTTATAAAAAATATTCATAAACAGATCTGTAAAGCAATTTGCTCGTCACCATTAACAGTGTTTCAAAGAGGCATTTATTTAACCAAACACAACTATCTACATGTCTGCATCTAAGCTAGTCATTTTTGTATTCCTTTGTAGTCAATGAAAAGAAAAAGACACTTCTTAGGTTGGAATTATATCATCCTAAACAAGACATCCAAATTCCATCAAATGCATCCAGATAAAAAAGCAGCTGTTTCTCTTCCTTGGCTATAAAGGCAATCTGATTAGCAATGTCTGTTTGGCTCAGACATTGATGTCTACACTGCACGTGTCTAAGATGAGGTGAGATATATTCCTGTTTTCTGATTTTCTTTCACCTCAGGGCTCTTTCATTTGAGTATCATTTCAATACATCACCTGCACCTCTGGAAATATTGGTATTCCTCCCTGAATTTCACGTTACTGGCATTTTAAGCACTGGCTTAAGAAGCTGCTAAAAAGCAACTTTGGCCTTAGGGCATCAAAAATTATTTCCTCTCAATATTCACTGAATAAAATGACTACAAAATCCAAATTCTGATCTTTTACGTGATAAAAACAATACAGGGCTGCCTGGTCAGCCATGAGCTCTCTTTTACAAGAAGTTGAGGTGGAGGTTTAGTAATCATAAAAAACCTTTTCATGCCTGAGTGACATTGCCTTGCTGCAATTGCCCTTCAAGTCCTTCAAAAGAAAAAGGAGAGTTCTTGATGCCTTTAAGCTACAATTGAAAACAGATTTTCTAACGCTTAAGGCATGGATGGTGAACTTTAGCAGAATTTGATGCACAATTTAAAAGCAAAATGATAATGAAAACTACATGATTATTCCATTCAAGTTAATCCATCTTAAAATACACTAAATATACTTAAATGCACTCTGGTATGTCAGTCATCTACCTAGCTGCAAATGTAATTAACTGTTGGATCAGTAATTTTCAAACTCAGTTTAAAATAAATGAATGCACTCTTTAGACAGGAAAAAATCCAAACACTCCTCAAATACCCTAATATGCTACCTGGCAAATTAAAGCAGGCTTTGTATTCTGAAGCAAAATAAAACAAATGCAAACACCATTGTTCCAAATGTACAAGTATGTATCTATAGAACAAACCATATCCAGATATGGCAACATCTGGGATATATCTAGTAAAGCAATTAATTCATTACTGTAATTTAGAAACTTTTCTTCAGTCTAATCAATATTTTGGTTCTAATTTTCTCTTTCTGCATGCAAAAATTGAAGGCTTAAAAGATATTAATATATCTTTTATTAATAGATATGTGTAGATGTAACTGTACCTACAGAACTCTTAGTAACACTCAGGAATTCTGCATATTCCAATGATTTATGAGGTTCTCAGAGGAGAAAAAGGCAAGAAAAAAAAATTTGTTTTAGTTTCACAGGAAAACAAATATCCAGACTCACAATTCGGCAAATTCCAATATCTAGCATGTGATATTAGCTGCAGGAAGGAACATAAGAAAAAACAATCAGAGTGTGACAGAGTAGGCTCCTTAGTGGGTACTTCTTGGTCCGTGTAAGAGTTTGCCTTAAACTTTGAAATACAAAACTAAATATACCTTCCCAAGTTGTGATAACTATGATTATTCTGCTAAATGTTTTTATATTTATACAATTCCTCACTTCTCCCTTGAATCATCTTCAATTTGTCCTCTCAATGATACTCCATAGCAGTGTGTTTCTGAGACTCACATGATTCACAATTGATTAAAAGTCCAACAATTTACCAAGTGACCTTCAGTGACTGAACACTGTAATTTAATTGAAAATATAGTCATGTTCCTATGTGATGAGAAAGGGAAACAAAACTACTTTTCTTCCTGTTTCAGTCAATAATACACTAACATTATGTCCACTCTCGACTTCTAATGTTTTTGTGATACAGGCTGACCTTCCTCATTTTCATATTCATTCTTCCATTACTCTCCACCTTGCTCTTTTTGCATACAATAGCTTTGATGATTTTTTGACTACAACTTTACCAGGACTGGAGTCGTTCTTACATAAAATTAAATGCTCCAAATTCAATAAAAGCTTTGCTTACAGATGCAAAGCAAATGAGCCTAACTCTTCTGAGCATCTCGTACTCTTATGGTCCAACAAAGAATAAGAGATAACTGATGACAAAAACAGAGGAGAATTAACTACTCAAAAGTTGGTTTTTTGTTCTGATCGTGATGTTTTCTTCCATGTCTTCCTCCATGTCTTCCCTCTTATAAGATTTTATTCTCAGATATTTTCAGTTTTGAAGAATTCTACATTGGTACGCACTTACTTCAATGAGATTCAAAAATACATCATCCTAGTGACTTATGCTTGCATGCACAGAATTGTAGGGAAGAAACAGAAAGGAAAAAAAGGAAATTGAACGTTACTTCTCTCGGCAACATCAATTTTAGAGTTTTATAGCTATTCATAGACCAGACTCCAATAATAATATATGGCTTCACCATGGGAGAAAATATACATCTTTCCAATGTGAACAAAATATTCTTATGATTATCACACTCTATAAGTTTGAAGTGTTTCTTTGCTTAAAATCCATGACAGAAATTAATATAAATCTGATCCTTTTAGAATGAAAATGCGTTATCTTTACGACAATGCACTAACAAACTTATATTGATTCATAGGGGACAAATGTTTCATAATACATGAGTCAGCTGGTACTGTGGCTTGTCATGTTCTTTGCAATCACTTGGCTTCTTTGGAATTGCAACAAAAGACATGCGCTGCCCTAGAATATTTTGATATTGACAAAAAATTTACTTGGCCAAGCAAATAGAAGTGAGCACCTATGCCTGTTTCTGAAAGGATTTTCAGAACAGTCTGAACTACAAGCCTGTCTCATAAGAAGTTGTTGTTTACACTGGGGTGGCCTGTTCTTTAACAGCTTTGAGGGAGGTCTAAGCACGCCTCCCCTCAGAATGCCAGGTACAGATTTTCCAAATCTGGGCATGAGTTTACTACAGTGAGTGGAATAATAAAAGCAAGCACGAAAGAATGGGCCATAAGGAGAGTGCAAAGAATATGGAAAAGCGTTTATAAGAATTGCAATATAATTTCCCTATGTGCCAAACCTCAAACACTTCTGAAGATACAAAGTGTTTTAGGCAATTTCTTTTAAATTAAAAACTAATGATCATTTAACTACATATTTCAAGCCTGAGGGTAACAGAATCATAGATATACAAGCACAGCATGTGAAGGAAATCTTGGAATTCTTGGATAAAAAAGAAATGCACTTTTACAGGTTTTGATCTCTACTGTGATTAAAAAAAATAAAGAAATTGCTTATGGCAAATATTCAAAAATATATGTTACTTAGTTGATAAGCAAAAAAAAAAGGGTACAGACCAGTTTTCTCCTATTCAATTTTTAACTTACATCTTAGTCTTCAATGTCTACATAATTCTGGCCAAATTTGCTGGACAGCATATACAATGGAGGTAATCACTGCTATGGATGACTGTGAAGTGTGTGGACAGATAATTTCTGTTATACTGGTTTTGTCACTTTGTTCCAAAGACCACTTTATACAGACTGCTTGTGTCTATCTATTTATATAGAACTTTTACAGGTTAATTTTGCCAACAGAGGGTCGTTCACCTGAACTACTGCCACTTCACTGTTCCGCATTTTGTAGGAAAAATAAAACAGTGCAGAATACTTCACTTGAGTGATTTGCAACTACTAATGGTTACAGTGACCAGAAGACTTTAGCAAAGGAAGGCTGCCTCAGTGCCCAACCTGGAATGACACTATTAGTGACACTAACTACACTCCATCTCTACTAAGACACCATTGTTCAGCTCGTGTCTTGTGCTGGCCATGAGTCAGCTCCATACGGAAGATCAAAGACTGTGTAGTGAGACACTGGGTGCCAGACAATATACCCCGACACTTCTCAGTAATTAACAACTGGTGACTATCTGGTGACCTAAATACCAGCATCATAGAACTTTTTGTTAGTTTGAAATATCAGTGAATTACATCTACATTTCTACTTACCTGACTGTATTAATGGTAATTTGTCGTTCCTAAGTCTACAGGAAATAGTATAGCAGCTTGATGAGTAAACTGTGTGATCATAACTAAAACTAAAGTAAAAGCTAAAAAATATATTTTCTGCAGTATTTTCTCTACAGTGGAGTCGTGGTCCGTGCTTCCTAGTCCAACTGCATCTGTCATCTCTAGTATAATTGAATTGAGGACACCTGTTCCAATTTTGCCAATAGGGCTCCTTTAGAATGGGCAATGGGCTGAAAAGGAATTAGTTTCTACCCTTCCCCCATCTTTTTACCACATAAAAAAGCAAATGAAACTCAGTGGTAGAAGCAATTTGTTCATTAGCATTTCGCAGACCATTTCTGCAGCTTGAAAACAGATTCTTCTTTCCCCTGTTTGATGTGCCTCCCACATGGCCAGGGAAGTGAGGACAGCTTTTACCTGCAACAGCTTAAATGAGGCAAAAAGAAGAAAACTAGCAGCTGAAAAATTGAAAATTTCCTTGCGAAGAGAAAGAGCTGCTTCTTGAATTCCAAGTTACATGAATGTCCTGCAGGAATTAATTGAGTGGTTGCATTGCCGGTGGTTTTGGTATTTTCTCTCCCTTTGCAACATGACTTTTCTTGACACAATTTCAGCACACACATACATTAGCGAATGTACTGCTGGCATGCTTTACTCTCTTGCCTTCCAAAACCATCTATGTGCTGCAACAGTAAAATCCCTAAAATCTTTGAAGACCAGTTTTTCTGTGAAAAGTAACTCCAGGAAAAGGTATCTCAGAAGTCCACCCTTGTCCCTTGACGATATACAAATCAGCTCTGCTCCATTTACAAGCAAAATAACCTCTCTTTGAAAATTAAGAAAAAAAAAAACCAAAACAACAAACCCAAAGCAAAATCCCAGTACTCCCTAAAAACTTACTTGATATCAAGCAGGATTTGTGCATGGCTAGACCTCTATAATCTTGCAGAATGATTAGATTTTTTTAGTACAAGATCAGATGGAAGAGTCATGAAGCATAATGACTCCTTCAACAGCACAGAGGAGTAAATGCTTTAGAAAGTGAAAAAAATTCCTGACTTTGATAGGCAATGGTGTAACATTCCAGCTCTCATTGTGTGCTGGTGCAACTAGAAAACAGATGAAATCTGGAACTACGACAGTATAAATTTCTCACAAGGCTTATACAGACAGCTTTGATAACACCAGATATTCTATTATACAGTGTCAGTCCCATTTTGAGACTTGTGAAAATTACTTGTCTTCAAAAGCTGGGGTTTTTTTGCAAAGAATTATTACCCAGGTTACATCGAGAAACCATATTATCTGTCTGTTCTAGACACCTGTTAAAAAAATATTGACTGCGATGATTGAAGTACACTAAAAGCATTTTTAGATTATATGAGCTATAAGAGTCTATAAGCACTCTGTAGAACAGGATAAGATTTAAACATAATTTTGATAAATTGAAGAAAATGCCCCCAAAAAATTGAAAAAGTCAATAAGGAAACATGCAAAGAAAGAAGAAAAAAATGCACAGATAAAAAGTGAAGAACAACTGGTTAGCAGTTATATGTTGCAAAAGGATGTGGCAGTTGTGATGGATCATTAATTGAATGAGTCAGTAATGCCCCACAGCTGCAGAAAGAAAAGCAACTCAATCTGGCTTGGCCTAACAGAAATTACTTATATAATTAGACAAGGAGATAATGTAAATTCTAGTTGATTCTTGTGAAGTTTCAAATTTATGACTATTTTAGATTCTGGGGACACTGCACTTGAATAAAATGCAAAACAAAATGGAGAGAAGGACAGAGAAAAACAAGCATGTTAAACCAAGCCTCAGATAATGCATCTACTAGAAAAGCTTGAAGAAACTGGTTTTTTTTAAGAGGAGGTTCAAGAAGACATAAAGATAGTCTTCCAACTTATGAAATACTGTCAAGAAAAGGATAATAAAAAGAATTTTCCATTTTACCTTCAGTGAGCAAATTATGTAAAAAAGCAAAGATTAACAATGGATGTGTGTGAGAAAATTCTACAGTGACTTGAGCTCTTGAATAGGACTTTTGCATACATCTTTAAAAAATTCTCAGAGATTTTAAAGATGTGAATATGTGTTGAAAATATGCATTCCTTCCCTATTTTAGTGAGAGAGCCAATATACACAAAGATGTGATAAAAATAAACAGAGAAGTTTTAGCAAGCTGGAAATCATTACGTATATTTTTTTATGTATCTATACATAATATACATACCTACATCTTATTAGCATGAGTTCTGTGGGAGCAAAAGCAACTTGCAAAACAACCTCAAAACCCTAGAAGATGACTAATTCCACCCAAGGAAAGATGACTAATTCCACTCAAGGTAATCACTACAGTAATTTCAGCCTCTGATAATAATAGCAATATTTCTCCAGATATATGAAATCTTCTTCAAGGAAAGTTCCACTGGAAGGGTCTCTGAGGGCATCAGGTGGACGCTGTTAGTCCTTGTATTTTATTATTTCATCTTACGTCAATATAAAGAGTCTTTCACTGGTGAACAATTATTTTCCATGTCCTCTGGGGACAAGACAAAAATAAATGTGCTTAACTGGGAAGAGAAGTTTGATATTAGGAAAATAGGTATAATTATGTAGAGAGTTAAATGATGAAAGCAGAGACCCAAGGAAGCCATGGAATCTCCTTTTTGCTTAAGCAAAGAGAGGAAAGGTCAGGCCTTGGATGGTGAGGTTTATGAGGTCTGCAAGAATTTGTCGGATGGCCACAACTTTGTTTGCACTAATAATCTAGAAAACATAGAATCACAGGACCAGAAAAAACTAGGGCTGGAAGGTAGCTGACTTTTTCCCCCCCACAGAACTTCAGTTGTATGCTTTCTATCAATAGTTTATCTAAACTGTTCTTAAAGTCCTCCAGCAATCTGAATCCTGCAAGCTCCTTATGAAAGCTATTCTTATGTTCATGCTTTTAAACCAGAGTCTGTTTCAATCCCTACAGAAAGAGCCTCTATGACAGTATCTAAAGCAAAGCGAGGCAAAACAGAGATATAGAATGGAGGAAATATTGCTATTGGCTACTTTTGATGTTATTTTTTTGATGCAGTTGTTACTTTTGAAATGTTATTGATAGCAAAAATTATTGGCATATTTTCCTCAGTCCTTATTTTGCTGTAGCATGAATCCACACAAGGGAAAAATTCAATCAGCGTAAAAATGTAGAAACCTAATGTAGAGTCTGATCAAACTCATTACAACAGACAGGAGTCACAGTGAGTGGGCAGACTGGCCAGGCTGTGCATGTACTTGGCTGGTATCTGCTGCCCTGCAAACCAAGCCTCCTACAAGGGATACAGAAATGTAACTTTCTGCAAGAGTGCACAGTTTTTAAAAGCTTACCATGCTCTTCCGATTCTGTTGCCACTTGAGAGAAATGAACTCCCATTAGTGGGAGATGAAACAAAAAATAACACTGAGAAAAAAAAAGAACAAAAATCCATTTATTTTTAAAATATGCGAAGTTAACTCAATATAATTTATGCTACACAAGTGACAAAGATAAGTGTCAGTAGCATATGGATATGGTCATTTGTGTTGGTGTTTGCTTTTTTGTGCTGATGACAAAGACTTTACATCTGCTTGAAACAGATGCACTGTAATATTGCCTGTAACTAAATTCTGTACTCTATGTCTGTAGGATGGAAGACCCAATAAGCAAAACTGCCCCTTTTCATATTTCATAGCATCAAGGGGATTTTCTTTCCAGAGTGTGCTTTTCTTTAATACATGTTGCAAAGCACCATACTGTGACAGACATTGATTATATAAGTAACTTACTTGATACAAAATATTAATACCGTATGTGCTAAAACAAATGTTAAAAGCAGAGGTTTTCTTCAATAATTTTTAAAACTAAAATTGCATTTTACAAAGCTGACTGTTTACTGCATATGTACAAAATTGCACTTTGGTAATCTCATTTTAACTGACTTTCAACTCAGGGAATAATCAGCAAAAATAACCAAAACTCCAACAAACACATACAGTTACTTAAAAGAAGAATCAGTCTTACATAACCAGTGATTGCTTTATTCCCTAACCTATAGCCAGCCAGACTGAAGTGGGCAGAAGAAACAAAGCCAGGAAATATTTAGACCGTATGTTTTCTCAGGTTATTGTGAAATAATCTCAAAATGCTTTTACACAAATATTCCAGCACCGCTACGCAAACATTAACAGTACATAAACATGATTTATATTTCAAAACTCTATGATAACCAGGGATGACACTCTTACTGAAGTTTGATAGTCAACAATAGTATTTTCAAATTCTGTCACCAACTCATTCTAGCACAAGAGCATTAGATGCCATTTTAAAAAAAATACTTTTAAAATAGATTATTTTTGTTTGCTTATATTAAAAATGCTTTTTTTTCCCAATCTTCGTTAATGCTGAATCCATGGCTACCATTTTGGGCAGCTCAGGAAGTCTCAGTTGCAAAGCATACAGCGTATGCTTTTGGCAAGGATAATACAACCATCTTTTCTTAGGCTAAAATAGACAATATGTACCGTGAAGCACAAATGCTCCTGCTTAATGGATGCATGGCTGACCATAGTTTGGTCTGGAAGTGTATACACCATACATTCTTTCAGAGCCAGATATATGGAGTGCCAGATTTTGAGAGGCCTGGCCTGGCCTGTGGATCTGCACCAATCCTACATGCTGAATCCCATAAAGCTCACTCATTGACTTCTCTAATCCATGGATGTCTGGAGAAGGAGAGAGTCCAATACCCATAAACTTCCTGCTGCCTAAATAAACTGATGGTTATGAACACAAAATAAGATATAATAAACACAGTATATTAGCATATTTATTAAAAAATAAAATAAATAAATAAATAAGAAGCAACAACTACTCCTGGACTTCCTTTGCAAAGCTAAGTTTTCTGCAAAACCTTTAACTTAGATGCTTTATTTTCAGGTACCATTAACTCAGATTTGCTTTAAATAAGTCTTCTAGAAGAACATACTGGTTTGAAACTG